>JANTPZ010003230.1:0-16053 GCA_025593235.1 Vachellia pachyceras
ATGATAGAAATCCATCCAACTTAACCTACGCGATCTATTGGTGACGTTTTTATTTCTAAAATCTATACAATTCCCTTCTTTAAATAAAATATAAATTGTGTAAGAACCCAAATAAAAACAAAGCAACTCATATTAAATTCATACAAAATAAAATCGACATAATTTTAACCAAAAAAAATAATCTACGTGGCGAAAACTCATTTAAAGCGACCTGAAATAAGAAAATCCAAAATCATGTTGGCAAATTCAACAAATCCTTATTTGGTCCATCGATCCAATTTGATATTTGTTCTTGTCGATGACTGAAGCTCTGCGACAACTTTATCGCAGAAGTTTTGTTTTCAATTGTTAATGGAAATTTGTGAATTGCTAATTTGGACTTATTAATCTCTAAACCCATCTCATGATTGAATAACATCATATATATATTGAAGAAAGCAACTTTATTGCAAAATTTTATTACAAATAGCTAACAGGAATTTGTAAGTTAATATATTGAATTATTACTTATAATATTGTGTTCCAATTGAACAAAGGTTTGTAGAATGATGCTATGTTATTAAGTTTTGATGTCAATAACTAATGAGAAATGGTGAAAATTCTAAATTAAACTCGGTATTCTCTAAATCTATCTTGTGCTTGAAGAGAGCAATTTTATTAATAAATTTTGTGGTGTATATAACTAATGGAGACTAGTGAATCATTAAATTGAACTTGTTAATTTTTAAGATTGTCTTGTGATTAAAAAAACAGAAAATGTTTATTGAAAATTACAACTTTATTGCAAAAGTTTTGTTATGCATAGCTAATGGGGACTTTTGAATTACTAAAACTTCTAATTTCAAAGCATGTCTCACGATTGAATTGACAAATCCAAATTAGATACAACAAAAATTTTGCAATAAAGCTGTAGCTAAGGCTTTTATCATCGATGGAGTGACAATCAATCTCTATCCAAAGGTGCCTTCGAAAAATAAAAGCGGGCAATGTAAGATACCAAACATTCACAAATTCCAATTCCGAGTCAATAAATCAATTAACACTAACTTGGGTCAATGAATCGATTAGGGATATGTTGAATTTGCCAACCTAATTTAGAATTCATACATTTCATGTGGATTACAAAGGGTATTTCCCGTAAATTTACTCTAAATTTCAAATAAACTATACCCTAACATCTTGTTATCCTTCTCTGCCATATATATGCAAGTCTTTGCTGAACATAGCCAAAAGGGCACACTCAGATTCTCCTGGGGTTCAGTAATTAGTTGAAGGCATGTAGTTATCTCTAGCAGAAGACTGAGTCTATTCATCATCCATTGCATTGTGGTCATTCTTCACAATCTACAAGGAAAACATTCATTCTGTTAGAACTGCAGATGGTAAAATAAAGTATGTAGAACTGTTCAATGCTCCACGTGAAAAGAATAAAAGTTTAATAAATTGATTGGTGCATAATATTTAAATTATCAGCTCTCCTTCTCACCAATAATTACCACTATAATACCACCACAAAGATTATATCCTAGTTGTTTTTATAACATTGTAACGAGTGAGGGTTAGAAGTCACAAGTTCAAATCCTAAAAACCACCTCTCTACTTTGAGGTAAAATTGTGTGTATCTATTCCTCCCAAGACCTCACCAGGAGGGGGAGTCTTGTGCACTATCCCACCCTTATAACATTGGATGAGGCCTCAAACGGTATGATGCAATTCAAGTAGTAGAACTTTTTTTTTTTTTTAGATTTCTATTCTAGTGATCCTTTTTTGGATTTCTACTCTAGTGATCCTAGGGCAAGCCATCTTTTAGATGCGTCAACGGCCCCAACTAAACCGGATTGCTAATTGTAGGCGCCTCAAAGGGTGGGATAGTTGACAAGGGGATTTAATGTTTTTTCACGACACTCAACCTTGGTTAAGGGAAGATGAGTCCTTACCACTCAACCTCCAAGTAGTAGGACTTGTTAAGATAAGGATTGTCAATTGTTGTTTATTGCAATAGGTCATATCAGAAGAATCGAGCAAACACACAGTATTCAACTTAATCTAACGGTATTATTTTTTTATTTTTTTAAGACATAAATTACTAAAATAAATAGCATACAATCACCACCCTGCACTAATCATTAAAAATGTCCTATTTTATTTCAATGCATGCATCCCCATTAACAGATGACACTCAGCCTTCTACGAAAACCATAGTGAGGGAATATGACTTTAGCTCCATAAATGCAAAGCAAAATATCAAGATTCAGCTTCAACATGATATAAGAGAAACACATGAATGAATGGGACAACATCTTAACAGGGATAAACATGACAAAACCAAGACACGATTTAAATTTAAAAGTTTAAACACTTGATTTTAAGAAAATAAAAATGATGAAGCATCCAAAAGAAAAACATGCACAGAACATCGAGCGGTGACTAGAGATAAAACCATACAACAATACCAAAACCTTGTCCCACTAGGTAGGTTGGCTATATAGATCAAACGACACCATTAAGCTCAATGAAAAACCAAACCCTTAAATAAATCGTTAACTAAAAAGTCTCACAAAATAATCTCACTGAATATCCTCTTGGGCTTTCCTCTACCCCTTTTATTCGCTAGAGATAAGACCATATCCCATAGAACTTACTGCCTGATATTGAACTAAACAAAAATAAGACAGACAATGACCACCAAAAACTCGTATAGACTACCTGAGATACATATTCTTTGATCTTGTCACTAACGGCTCCATCCAAAGCTCTTTCAGCAAGTTCATAAAATAGAGTATTGCCCTCAGAACCATTGACATTGTTCTTTTGTAAATATCTACAAGGAAAAATAACCCCGGAGTTACTTCATTCCTCTTGAGAAATTAATTTCGGTAAATAGACATACCATAAACTGAAACATCTCATTAAAAAATCACTACAGTAAGCCAATGCTCACCTTTGCTGAACAAGAAGTTCCAATGCATGCTTGACGTTTCCAAATTGGGGATGGTTTTCTTCATTTTCAGACATACCCATTCTCCTCATATGGCTAAAGAGACTTTCTACAAAACATTCTCAAAAAGGAGTTCTATCAGATTACGAAAAAAGCAGCCAAACGGGTGAAAAAATTATTATCGAAGAAAGGGTACAGAGAGTGCAGTTAACTATATTCCATCATGGAACTGATGTTTCTATTATGCATTTAAAAGTAATGGACACTTTAGAAATCTAGAGGTAAGGATAATTTACAATACCACCCCTAAAGTCAGGTATTTTACAATATGCTCCAAAATTAAATAAACAATGGGGAAAGACTAGGAATAACATTCTCACACTCAATGTGAAAGTATAAATTACTCATTCCCAGTTTGGACAAGTGGACATCA
This sequence comes from Vachellia pachyceras, assembly GCA_025593235.1. Taxonomy (NCBI): domain Eukaryota; kingdom Viridiplantae; phylum Streptophyta; class Magnoliopsida; order Fabales; family Fabaceae; genus Vachellia; species Vachellia pachyceras. The sequence goes on from JANTPZ010003230.1 coordinate 3,372, forward strand.
AACTAGGTTCTTGAAAAGAAAACCAACTGTTTGTTGACGTAAATAACCTCAATCATATTGTTCTCTATTTTTTTCTATGAAAAAAACGCCAATCAAGCTCCCAGTTCCATTCTGACAGTCTGGATTATTTGCAAAGCTAATATTACTTGATTGCCATACAATAACTTTCTTGATGATAAAAAAGAATATTGAAGTTAACACTGATCTAATCTATATGGACGTTTTAATATAGTTGCATCTGACATTCAAAAGTCTACCATTTACTTGTACATACAAAAATAAATGCAAAGTTTGTGGGGAGGGGGGGAAGTCCTCCATTGAAAATTTCATTGGTGAGAACCAAAATAAGAGTACCAGAACTCTGTACAAATTTTGCCAAGTACTAGTACGTTTTGTAAATAAAAAGTTATCAGGTCCTTTTCACAAATAAAATTTGAGATTTTTCCCAATTTCCCAGAAACAAATTAGGAAACTAAACCTACAATCATACCTGCAGGAATTTTCCCACCAGCAAGATGTACTATGCTAACAATGGCAAAAGTGAAACCATTCAGATGTGCAGTATTTGCATCTACAACATATTTTTTATATACATTGGGAGGAAGCTGACTTATGAGGACATAGGATTTTGAATCTGCAACATCTGGAAGAAAGCATGGAAGTATAATTAGAGAAATGGATATTAACAACGAGAGGATTACAGACAGATTTGATGTTGTAAAAATTACAGATTTCTTTGTTTTCCCCTTTGCTTCTCTTTAACCATATATCCACGCCTTATTACAATAACAATAAAAACTTATCATATATTTACCTCTATACAACATCAAAGCTTTCCCTCTTTTTCCTACTTTTCTTTGACCATATATGCATAACTTATTGCAATATCAATAAAAACTCATCATATACCTATCAAAGGTAAAATTACTAATGCCATGTTCTGAAACCAACCAAAAGAAAAAAAATATACTTCCCCAGAGCTATATTATCCTATCATTCTAAAGAAAGAAGCCAGATAATTTTTAAACAATCAAAATTCATTGAAAGGCATTAAGCCAACATGACCAATGAGAAATATGCATAAATAAATCAGTAACCAAGCCCATGCATGATATGATTAAAAACCAAAAGGCCTATATAGCGGTTCCATTAAGTTTGCATATATTGCTCAAATTATTTATTAAAATTTCACCAAAAATAATATTGGGATTCTAGAGGGTGGCTATTGCCAAAGTCTTGCGTGATCTAAACTGAAATAAGAACAACTTCATTTCTCACTTTGCTGAGAAAGCTGTGCCTGGTTTTTTGATGATGATTGGGATCTTTGAAGCTCTCTCATTTCATAGCCAAATATGCTTGAGAGCTTCTCTTTGGCCTCATTTATCACTGAAGTAGGAAGGTTACGCTGGTGATAGTTTCTCGTAACCAGCTGAGTAAGCTCAGTTCTCTTAATTGGGCACCCTGAGTTTTGATGAGTTTTAAAAAGCAGATAACGGATTACTTCTCCAACAAGCTTGTCCTTTTCCTGGAAGGGAAAGTTAAGTTTCAATGAATCAATTTATCTGACTCAGATTTTTATAAAAAATTAATGAGCAATGTAGACAATCACCTCCATTGAAATTCCATACTGCGACCAATCCTCCACTGTACTTGCCATTCTGCCAACAAGAAACAGTATATTACACTGGTTTCACTGTCTTACCAATAGGGAATACTCATCATGATATCAATAAAAAAAAAATGAAGCTCATCAAGATACAGCATGTTAAACTTGTTTCACTGTCATACACACCATTAAGTAAAGTTCCTATATGAAGCTCATTACTTCAATTGTAAAAGTGAATTCTCAAAGACATTGATATCAACATTAGAAGTCAAAAATAGAAACCAAATATGTACATATAAAGGCACATCATATTATGCAAGCTACACATGTAAAAACATTAAACCATGAGGAGTTTGTCTATGTACAATAAATATCTCACACGATTCACACTTTTGAAGCAGATGAATCTGCTTCCGGAAGAAATTGAAGAATTTCTTGTTACAAGATCCATTCGTTCTTTTTTCTCGAAAAGATGGGCACAACTTCATCTGGGTTCGCATCCTTTTGAAATAGAAGTAAATGTTTTATATACAACAGTATATCATTTCAAAATATTTTTAAGAACAGACCATGCATCTGCAATATTAAAAAAAAAGGACATACACGGGAAAAAAAAAATAAAGGATCAAAACGTCATGTTTAACACCCCTACCCACAAAAACTACAATAAAAAAACAACCGTCAATGTAGAACTACTAAATTGGATCCAAACTCGTTCACCATTCAACAAAGACAAAATTTATTTTAAACTGCGGGATTCATGAGCAAACACGTTGCAAGAAGACAAAGAACTTGAGTGACTTGAACATCCACAAGAGAAGACAAACTTGGAATAGGAATAGGAAAAAGCAGAGACTAGCAAAAACAATTTAGCCAACCAACTTTGCATCCGGTTATTCCCATGAAGCACCGATGTTTTGTCCAACAATTCAGCCCATGTGTATACTTAATTTGCTCTCATTAAGAACATGAGCCAAACATTGGCATACAAATTTATTCCCATGAAGATTAAGCGTTAAAAGCACAAAAAACTATTAAACCAACACCAAAGGCAAAACGCCCTCATCCCATTTTACTATCAGTGACAGCAGAGGAGTAGGATAGGAAATAGAAACCGGTACTAAATATTGAACACTATAATCGGAGGAAGCCTTTTTACCCGTACTAATTGAAAAATTACGCATGTGTTACTACTATTTAATTTATCTTTGACACAATCATTTACTAATTTTGAACCAACTAAATTTTTATTTAAATTCACTTTAAAAAATATTAAGAATAAATCTTATCTTCCTCTTTAAAAGAAATAGTTTGTACTGAATTGAGTCCGCAAATCTCTAAATTACAGATTTCATGTTTTAAACCACGAAATTATAAAGAAATGAAGGAGCAAGCTTCAATGGGGAAGAAAAGAAACACGCACTAGAAGTTGCAGAAGCAGAGAAAGGACATAAGGAAATGGAAAAGTTCATTTGTGTACCTGAAGCGTAAGTGAAGTGAGAGCCGAGGAGGAGACGGAGACCAAGAATCAAAGAGAAAGCGAGATGTAGACAGGAGGAGGACTGAGGTCGAGCCGAAGACTGCGAGTCTGGGACGGAAGGAGACAACGTCGATTCAAAGCCTCTGAGTGAGGACTGACCGGCTGAGGAGGATGGGGAGCGGGGGAGGGAACGGAAGGGAGGAGGCAGACGCCAGACGGGTTTTCACGTCTTTCTCGTAATCATCTTTCTGGCCATCACATCTGGCAGCAATAAAACATATGGATCAAATTTAATATTTTATAAAATTTTTATTTTAAAGTTTATAAGTTAAACATTTTGTTATTTGATATATGGTAGTCCTAAATCATATTTTAACAGTTTAAATGTATTTATTTATTTATATTTATAATATTAATTTTATAAATATTGAATATGTATCCTCCATTTTTTTTTATTTAAGTGTGAGGATATGATTTTAAGAAGAAAATAAAAAAGATGATTTTGAGATAAGTGCAGAGGTGAGAAGAAAGGATCACAAATGGAACTAGTAGAGATGGAATCAACCTTAGAACCTTAGTAAGGTTAGCAAGCCTACCCTATTTGCTAAACAAACTAGCAACTGCTCCCCACACGGCAAGAAATATTATATTGCATGAATTTAAAAGATTTTAGACCAAATTAAGAACACATAATTGTTGTTTGTAAGAAAAATTAAATAACACTGATACAATTTTTAAGAAAGATATGCAGCCTTTAGTTTTCATTGTATAACGATTGAACATTTCCCAAAATCTTTTTGTACACAACATTTGTTGTTCTGTTTCCATCAACACCTATATATAGGACATTTATCTTAAGTCTATCCATGCTATGAACTCTTGAAAGTGCAACGTACAGCTAATAATGACTGATGATACGTATGGGGAGGTATAATCCAACATTACGACGAGATTGCCATTGACTTTTGTTGATAGTCATTTCAAAAGATAGAATTGCCTTCTAGTCATATAAAAGTGGTACCCACTATCTGAAGGATTTCTATCCATCCTATGAATCAAAACATTTTAATTTTGAGTTGATCCATTTAATGCGATGTCCTCAATAACATATTTCCCTAGCTTTGTTATTCAAAGATGTATCCCATTGCATAATCCTACTGTTTGGTCAATTTTTCTTAATAACATAATAGGAGCTTCAACTTTAAGTGATAGCCTACGTGAAGGCATTCCTAAGTTACTAATTGACTTGAGGAATTTGTCGTGTAAAAATTATCAAAACTATCACAATCCTTGGTTGACCTCTATCTGGACTACAACCAAAATATTTAGTATTGATAAAAAAATTTCCAAAAGAAAGTCAGAAACAGTTTCTCAGATCGGAAAGAAAAATGCCCAGAAAAACCCCAAATTAGGGTTTTCTTTGAAGATTAATTAAAGACACTCCAGAAAATAATTTAAAAAAAACATGGGAGTATCAGATGAATTTTAGGAATTTTTAATAACCTTGAAATGGTCATGTGATATGGGGTTTCCCAATACAATTTCCGATGCCATGAACTAACTTTATGGAACTTAAAGTTTTTGTAAAGTAACGAGGGATCATTTTGCCACTGTGATGGTCTTATTTAGGGGTGACCAGATGACCCGTAACCCGGTGGACCTGCCAGGCCCGGTAGTATGTTTAACCCGTGGCGGGCTTAATCGGGCAGGCTAGATGTTTAAATGGGACGGGCTACGAGCATAGCCTCGGGCTGCCCGTGCTCGCCCGTTTACTTTTTTTAATTTTTTGTCACTTGTTTTTAATATAATAATTATATCTCACATAAGAAATACAATAATGTGGTCTTGGTCTGGTGATAATCCTTAGCAAGGCTAACTCATATGTTGCAAGTTCGATTCCTACAAACTACCACCAAGTAAACTTTTCTTTATTTTCATTTTGACTAAATCTGAACAAAAAAATTAAAAGCCCTCTGACCACTCAATTCTCATTCTCCGCCTCTCGTGTTTTCATCTGATCTGGAGTATGCTGCCTAGTCCTGGAGTCTGGACGATGGAATCGTACGACCTTCTCCACTTCTCCTTTTTTATCATCAAAGATTCAGAGCTGAAACTATGCCGCTGACAACGAACCGTCGCGTCATCGTGTGGGTGAGCTATTCACTCTCCTTTTGCTCAGATCAGATTCCACAGCCCTCCTTTTGCTCAGATATATGAAGAGTAGGAATAGATCTCTGATTTTCCTTCGTTGATTCCGTCCATGATGCTCGTCTCTTTCCAGAAATCATCTCTGATCTTCCAGATCGGGAAACACGAAGAGAAAACACTCCCAGCTTGAAGGTCATTAAGTTCTACAATATAATATATTGATTCTTATTTTGAGTTCGATTTAGTTTTTCTGAGGTCTGCTAGTTGGTATTCTCTAATATTATATATCTGTTGCTTGCAACTGTTTTGAGGAACTCATCAAAGCTGTGGTGTGGATACATCATACATGTTCAATTTTAAATTGTTGGGTTTGTTGGATTAGTGCTGGAAATGGAAAAGGTTACAGGTTATTTGATGCTTAGAGCTGGAAATGGAACTTGGGTTCTAGATATTTGATGCTTATTGCTGGAAAACGGAATAGGTTACAGGGAAAAAAATATAAACAGGCAGCCCGCATAACCCGCCCGAACCCGGCGAGTTTGAGGCTGCCCATTTAATAGGGGCTCAAACGGGTTCATCACGGGATTGGGCTAAGCCAAAACCCACCTAACTATAAACGGGCGGGCTGTGGGTTGGCCATCAGGCCAGCCCGTCCCGCCCGTTGCTCTGCCCTAGTCTTATTCAAGAGTAAAAAGAGAGATAAAATATCACAAAATTAGCAGAATGTATCAATATAGTTATTTCATCAGTCCAAACGGGTCCTACGTTAATTACACAAGTGCTCATATTTTATTAAAGATAGTTCAAGACACTTCTCTTCCTCATTTCTGCACCTTTTGGACGGCCATGGAGAGAGCAAGAGGAGGAGCTTGAGGCGTGAAGAAAAGAAGGAAGAAAATAAGAGAAAACCATCCAAAAATCAAAGGTAACTTGTGATTTCACCATAAAAGCTTCCATATTTCTTAAATCCAAGCTCTCTTCTTGCATTCTAGTTGTTTATTTTTTATTAGGATGAAAATTTTGCTGCTGTAAAAGTTAGATTTTTGGTAGAAATCCACTCTATCATGATTTGAAATATATTGGTAGTTTGTTTGACTTGATTTGAGCTTTTATGGAATTTTTGGTATGAAATCATTGTTCATTGCTATTGGCCGACTCAGTTCATGAAACAACCTCTTACCTAAAACAAAATTTAAACCCTCATTAACTGTGATCCCCAAATAAATTTCAAGAAAAGCCAACCCCAAAAATAGGGTGGACTAAAAGTCATTTGAACATAGAATATATTATCAATAATTGGAAATTTTTAAATTAGTAATAATGACTAACAAAATACCCTCAACTGGGTAGCACATGGCTAATTCATATTTAATATTAGCAGTTAGTAGCTTTACATAACCCACCAAATGAACAAAATGATTAAAAGAGTATGCATAGCCTAAATATATGGCAATATATACATCTTCCATGATAATGTCTCAAAAATGAGGCCCTACAAAGAAAGATACAACAGTACAACACTATGCCTCTCAAACATCCAAATCCAAAATCTTTGAAATAAAATCCCCATTTGTAAATATTAAGGAAAATAATTTATTGAGCTTTCATCTCCACCTAGAGATTGTTGAAAATTATGCCATAGGGGTCAATCATTGTACCTCAGATATTATTTATTTTAATGTATTTTCTCCATTTAATTATCATAGATTTTGCATGTTTATTATGATAATTGCATCCATGGGCAAATTATGAAGATTGTCCTAAATATCCCTGGTTGGTTATCTATGTAGGAGCAGAGATAAGGTAAGACAAGTATGACTTTGATAAGGTATAGAGATACAAGTCAAAGTCATAGGCAAGTGTAAGAGTACAAGGTGCTTGATCGACCCGCTATGAGAAAGCTGAATCAATTAAGTCATTATCTTATCTCATATGTAATCATGTCATCACGCCCTTTAACCTGAGATCATCATGGATTACATGAGAGTCGCTAAGTTTTGACTTAGTCAAAAGTCACCTTTGACCAGGTGATGATAAAGGCTATAATCGGGCTTATGGGTCTTTCATGTGGAGGAATGTGAGTGATCAAGATGAGATTTATCCCTCATATTAGTTAAGAGATATTACTGGGCCCCTCAATGAGTCAGTCTGAGAAATGTATGGGCATACTATAACGAAAATGAGTTTTCATTTCTGATATCAGACTACTCAGGGATCGAGAAAATAATGGTCAGGAATAGGAGGATGACGTCATCCATGCCTCATCCTTGACTGAGATATTGTATGACAAAAGGGACATGATGTGTTTGCAAGAAAGATTGTGTTGTGTTAACAATCCTCATGTGATTTGGGTAGTCGCAACGTCTTGCTATAAGCAACTTGCAACTTGTGGGCTAATGCTGAGTTTAGCCCATTGCCACCTTCATATGTGACTACAGAGTCGCGCGCAAGAACAGCCCAACATGATCTTTAATTATAGGGTTTATTCAAATTTTATATATGTATATATATAAAATCGAAATGAAACAATATTATATGTTGGTTTCAATATTTAATTTATTTGATAAATTAAATAACTAACATTGATATTCAGGTTTAATTTATAAAGATAAATTAAATTCGTTGGCTCGTTATTTGGATTAATTGTATGGATATGATTTGATCAAATTAGATTAATCCAAATTAGAATCTTAAAATTCAAATTTCATATTTTGAATTTCAAGATTAATGAAGATTAATCTTGAATACTTTTTTAATTTCGAATTTTAAGATTAATAAAGATTAATCTTGAATATCCTTTTTGAAATTCAGATTTTCAAGATTGATCTTGAATATCTTTTAAAATTTAAATTTCAAGAATAATAAAGATTAATCTTGAATATCTTTTGGAATTTGAATTTCAAGATTAATAAAGATTAATCTTGAACATCTTTTGATATTCGGATTTTCAAGATTAATAAAAGACTAATCTTAGATTATGATGCTCTCCATGAGTTCTATAAATATGAGGATTCACAAGCAAGATAGATATGCAATTCGAATTTGATTCTGAGCCACAAAAACTTTAGAGAGAGTGAGACATCAGAAGCGCTAGCACGCTGCCATTTTTGGAAACTTTTCTCGTGGATACCGGTAGAGGGAGACGATCAGAAGCATCAGTTCCTTGAGATCGTGTTCGAGAAAGTAGAAGAGTCTGAGAAGGCCGCGGGTGATCCGATGGCACAGATGTTAGCATAAAAACTTGTCGTGTCGGGCCTTGGAAATAGATCAAAACAATTGTGATTTCCAAGGATTGCACTATATGGTGCAACCTAAGGTCATTCTCTACGAAGCTTCATGAGCTATTAGTTAGTTAGCTTGTGATTAAGTTCGCTTCAAAAGTGAAAATTATTTTTGATTCAAAATTGTATATAATTGAAATTGAAATATAAAACAAAGTTTCTTTTTGGGATTTTTGGATTTTTGGGAATGCAATGTACACAAATTTGAAAATGCAACAGATGTTCGATGATGAGTTCCTCTTGGAAATGGTTTAGCCTTTCATAGTTCACAAAATATGAGGGAAAGCAGTAGTTTCGCACTAAGTTTCGTAATAAAAACCCCAACAACTCACTGGGTCAAAAATTCCATTCAATAAACTCCATTCCATGAAACCCTTTAAAAATCTTAGTGTGTGTAAAGAAATTACCAAGTGAAAAATCCAACTCAACAAAATATCGCCTCAAATATCAAGCACAACTAGGAAGATAAAAGAAAGCAACAAAGATTTCATTGAATAGGTAGAAATAAGACTTCACTCTACCAAGTTAAACACAAAGCAAAATCAATACACATGCAATTCAAGTTTGGCTCGATTGAGACCAAGTATTTAAGTAAAAATCACAAGTCCTAACGCATAAACTATGTAATCTATAACATAAACACAGATTAAAACTACTACTCCCCTTTTAGCACTTTAAACTCAAGCCATCTTTATCTCCAAGAGGAAGGGAGGTGTTTAGCTACTCATAGCAAGTAGCTTAGTGCTCTAAATGGAAGAATGGAAGTGCATGATGATATGGAAGATGAGAATGAGGTGAGGCTATAGTTGGGAGTGAAGTAGGATGAGAGAAAATGGAAAGGGATGAGAGGAGAGTGTTTCATATGTGTGGTGGCTGCCCTCCCTCTGGATGCCTTCGAAATTTACCATAAAAAGGGGTGTATAAACCACTTTGGGTTGGATCCAAGAGGTGGGTCAGTTATTTTTTTCCATTTGGAGCTTGATCTGATGCTGATACGCGATATTCACCATGGCAAACCTCTCCTGAGAGTTCTTGCTCACTTGCTTGATCTTTGGCTGTGGCGAATGATGAATTGCGCCACGGTGAAATGTTCCAGAAGTGCTTCCAAATGTCCTTTTCCAGAGTTCCTTGAATGAAATAGCAAACATTTGAAGTATCACTTGCTCATGATTATAATTAAGGCAAATGCATCATTTTTCATGGCAAATGCACCCAAAATCAAGCTAATCAAAATCAACAACTCTAATTTCCAAATTAATCTCAAGAAAGGTCATGGTAGGCCAAAAATGCATTAAATGCTTTGGAAATTCAAGCAAAAGTACTAAAGAAATAAAGCTAATCAGCGAGTGTTGATGAGAACTAAAAGATATCTAAATGCAAAGGAAGCCTTGAATTCAAGAACTAAAAAGGTATTACACTATCTCCTCGATCTAAACGCCTTTGGCAGATCCATACGTGGGATTATAAAATTTAATTTGTAATCATTTCTTCCGCTGCTTGTACGTTATAATCCCAATAGAGATGACCCTAAAGACATTCAACATCAGCTATTATTATCCACAATTGGACTATCCCACATAAGGGGACAATGGCTATACAAGTACCCTCATCGGGTGGCATATGCCCAATTCATAAACTGACATTAGCAGATCAGCAATAATATATTCAAAATGAACAAAATAATATGAAGAGTATGTGCAACCTAAACACATGGCAATATATATCTCCCACATGAATATTTCAAAACAATAAGGGCATATGACAAAAAAAAAGATCTAACATTAGGCCTCCAACTCTTTTCCTTTCCATCTTCCAATATTCTCTTGGAAAGATGTTAAAACCATGGGATAAGACGCAAGGTCCCAATAACCAACAAATAATTCATCAAATATACAGGCATGGTTATAAGAGGTGAAGCATGGACAATTTCATTTAAAAAGATATGGTTCACATTTATAAGCCAAAGGAGCATTTATTTAATGATTCAACACCCAACATGATGATTTGCATTAAATATAAAGGTTTGCAGGTGCATAAAATTCCTCATGAATTCATCGGTATCCCAGTGTCTATCAATCACTGGATAACACATATTATACCCAATTTATATTATGCATTAAACGGATGATTTGGTAGATTAATATTTCACATAAATCAAACAGTATCACAATTTTTCTATTAATCACTGGATACCACACCTTATACACAATTCCCTCTACCAAGCCCCTCCTTATCTACTATGAAGTGGACATTATAAGTTCATATCGCATCCAAATAAAAAATCTAAACCAATAAAAATCTTTTATAAATATTTCTCAACATTCCACAACATTATTTTGTCAAACCTCAAACTTACTCAAAACCCTAACCCCAAAAAAATCCTCAATGCAACATGAAATTACCGTCAATAAAAAGAGAAACAAGCCTAGAACAATAATACCCGAAATAATACTCAACTACATCATCACTTATGGATATTTAAATACCCAAAATAATACTCACAATTCGAAACATGTTTCACAGACATCTTACAACCCATACAAGCATATGAGATAAATTAAATGTAGTTACCTCTCACTAAAGCAAGTTGGCTACCATAATAGTTCAAGTCCAACGATCAAAACCTCAAAACATTATTCAATCTACACAACCATAATTACACATCAATGCAATGACAACCAAAATAATCTCACATTGATATGTATATATATGTGTGAGATAATTAAATTCATTCCCTTAATCTATCCAAAAACACTAATTTTCTATACTCAAGATTTCTCCAAAAACTCCCAACATCAATATTTCATTACAAACCTCAATTTGATCCATTCCAAAATTAGCAACAACTCCTATAACATCTCCAGGCCCCACATATTATTTTCCATAGCATTTTGGATTGGTTACTGATTGAGCTATATTTCTTCACTGCTTTTGCCTGAATTTCCAAAGTATTTAATGTAATGTTGGCCCATCATGACCTTACTTGAGCTTAATTTGAAAAAAAGAGTTATTGGTTTTGATTAGCTTAAATTTGGGGTATAATCACCATGAAATATTACTTATTTGTACTTAATTCTAATCATGAGCAAGTGATACTTCAAATCATTGCTATTTCATTTCAGGAACTCTAGCAAAGGATGTAAGTAAGCAGCTCTGGAACATTTTGCTACGGCTAAAAATCAAGCATGCAGCAAAGGACTCTCAGGAGAGGTTCGCTACCGCGAAACCTCAACTTCACTGCGGCGAATTTTGGGCATCAGTTACAGATAAGGCTCCAAATGGAAAGAATAACTGACCCACGTCATGGATCCAACCCAAAATAGTTAAGAAACCCTATTTAGGGTAATTTTTGAAGAAAGAATAGGGGGATGAAGCAGCTACATTCTGAATCATATTTTCCATCTCTTCTCTCATATTCTCTCATCTACAACCCTAGCCAGCACCTCCATTCTTCACTTCCAGACCATCATGCATATATATTCTTCCACCAAGAGCATTGAGCTGACCACCATGAGCAGCTAAACCTCTCCCTTCCTCTTAGGGATGGAGAAGGCCTAAGTTCAAGAGCTTTAAAAGGGGAGTAGTAGTTTCAATCTGTATTTTTATTATAGATTAATTAGTCACTGAGTTAGGACTAGTAATTTGTACTTAAATACTTGGTTACGGCCATACCAAACTTGGATTAATTTGTGTATTGATTTGCTTAGTGTTTGACTTGGTAGTGTGAAGTCTCATTTCTACCTATTCAATGAAATCTTTATTTCTCCTCTTATCTTCCTAGTTGTGATAGATATTAGAGGGGATAATGTTTTGAATTGGATTTTTCACTTAGCAATTTCTCTACACACACTAAGTGTTTTTAAAGGGTTTCATGGAATGTAGTTCGTTGCATGGAATTTCTGATCAAGCGAATTGTTGGGGTTTTTCTTATCAAAACTTAGTGTGAAACTATTGCTTTACCTTATCTGGTGTGAACTATGATAGCCTAAACCATTTTCAAGAGGAATTCATCATCACATAGTTTTTGCGTTTCACTATTTTGCTTTGTTGCATTCCCGTAATTCAAAAACCCAAAAAGAAAGTTTGTTTTATATTTCAGTTTCGATAAAAGCTTTACAATCAAAAAAGGTTTTCCAATCTTCAAAGCGAACGCAATCATAAGCTAAT
>JANTPZ010003231.1:0-14938 GCA_025593235.1 Vachellia pachyceras
TTACTAACTCCGTTAATTATGGTGAATTGGCTTAACAATCGGATAAAATAACATAAACCTTATAGTTGTAAGCTTCTTTCTTATTTTTTATTTTTCAATTTTATAGTTTTTTAAACATATGATTTTGGTTTATAAAGTTTCATAAGGACTTATATGTTTAATGACATTAATTAATACTATTAAGTTTAGGAACCAAAACAAAAATATGTTCAAAATATGGGGGAAAACCAAAATTAGTTTAAAGTAAAGGGATTAAAACCAAAATTGGTTAAAAGTACAAGAACATTTTAAAACTACAGATATTAACAGTTTTAGATATAATGAATTTAAGGAATCAAAACCACAACTTTAAACTTCATGAATCAAAACACAAATAATGATAAATTATAGGATCAAAAATAGGTTCTAACCCTTACTCAATTTTTCTTTAGCTAGTATGTATATAAAAAAATTAGTTTAATCCTTTATGATTTACATGACCAGCCCGTTTTGGCCCAAGCCCATCAAGGCCAGCCCTATTTTGAGGCCCACAATTCAAAATGCCTATTAAGATATTGGGCTTGTTTGGAACAACATTTTCGAAAGTCAAACGCACGTTCAACAGTATTTTTTCGTAAAATGATATAATCTCCTCCACATATTTACCTCGACTTGCATAAAAGTACTTCTCTACCACGTTCCTAAACGGCTCATTGTTAGAATTAAAGAAATACTGGTAGTCTACAACGCCCCCTACAATTATTGTGGAAAGGCAGTTGTAAAAAGTGCCTTCTTCTTCTTCTTGTTATTCACTGGTTTCTTTTGAGCCAGATTCCTAAAAGGTCTCTTTATAGTTTCATTTATTAGTATGATTTTCTAGCAATCTCCTTTAGCATCGCAGAGAATAATATATTGCGTGTTGAAATGAGAGGACTTGAAAAATTCTACTTTCAATCTCAGCCTTGTACATTACCTTACCTTAGTACTTTGGTCTTTTGCCTTAAAAGATTCCCTTTTCCTTTTTATTATTTCTTTCTTTCCTTGTAAGATTGGGCAACGACTTATTAGTTAACAAGTGACCTTTTTTTAATTCCTTTTTCATGACTTTTTTAAAAAGAAAAAAGAAAAATGTGATCCGTACATGTAATAATGGGATTCTTATATTCTTATGTCTCTCCAATTTTCCACGTACTGTAGAAAAGGGATGATTCATTATCAACTTGAATGGCTCCCCTTGTGCCGATGACCTTCAAGTTCAATGGTGTATATTATGTGACACAATGTTATCATTTAATCATATATTTGACTATTCCAACGAAGAAAACGAAGTTTCCAAACATGGGAATAACCTTTTTTTTTCCTTCTCTTCTTTTTAGCATTCGTATGTTTCTTGGAACAAACCATGTTTAATCACAACAACAAAAAGTCATGAAAGGTCAATAGGCTCACCTTTATTTTAGAGACACACACGGTCGCTCCGAAAAGTTTTAAATGTAAGAACAGTAAATGCTAAACTCCAGTCTACTTCATCTTCTAGTTCATACATTTTTCCTCAAACTAATGCTATTCTTGTTGATTACATATGTTAATGAAGTTTCTATCAATGGGTGATTTTTAATACAAATGATCAAAGAGAGTTATAAAAATTGCACATACATTTTTTTACAGATAACTAATTTAACTAATTTCTTAATATTTATAGATTAGTTATATAATTTATACATTTAAAATTGATGAAGTAATTTTCCCAAAACTATCAATGTTAAAGAGCGATATATAGTGCCAAAAGACTCTTCGCTCTAGTGTCATCTATTAGTATCTTTAGCTTCCGCTTGCGTGCTCGCACGTTTGTGTTATATTACATCTGGTTTTAATATAAAATTTAGTTTGTATCATCAATTACACAATAAATTAGATTTTATATTTAAAATCCAACGTAGTATTAAATTATGTGGTTTTATTTAACTCTAATCACTATATAAAGAAATAGAGACGTAGTAGTTACACTGTAAATGATCTATTAAAGAAGTATGTTAAGAAAATTAATATTACTTATGATCTTTAATATAAGAATCAATTAACTTATTGGGAAAGTAAAAATAATGGCTGAAGTATATTTTTAGTCCTTTATGTTTGCGTCAGGTTTTATTTTTAATCCTTTAAATTTAAAAAATGCACTTTCAGTCCCTCAAGTTTAACGTTAGTCTCTCTTAACGGAAATTGCCGACTCATCAAATTTAATTGATGACTGTGCAATAAAACGTTGACAAATCACACTCACATTTTAATTTTAATTTAATAATATAATAAATTTGATATTTTAAATTGTGTAAAATAAAAACAACTATATCCAATGATGGGTCAATCATTTCTGTTAAAAGAGAATAACAGTATTAAATTTGAGAGACTGAAAGTGCACTTTTAAACTTAAAGAACTAAAGTAAAACTCAAAGCAAACATAAAGAACTAAAAGTATACTTTAGCTAAAAATAATAAATAAATTACTTAATTATTACATATATTTAAAATATCTATATGTACAATTAGATTATATATCAATTTATAAATTAGGTAAATTAGTTTAGAGAAAAATAATAAAATATCAATTAGTTAACTTGCTTAATCTACCCAAAAGTCAACTAACTCTTCTATTGAAAACTGTAAATACTGCATATTTTTGCTAAATAACTTAATCACTTTCTTTAATATATTTATCATGCAAAAATGTTTAATTATTGTAAATTAATTAGTTATCTAACTTCTGTTTAGAATTTAGAATTGAATATATACCCAGCACATGATATGCATTACTATTGTGCCATGTTAGATTGGATCACTCTTCCAACATATATATTTTTTTTCATTTACAATGTTCAAATATCAATTTTAGTTAGAGAAAATTGAGTTTCTTAATTCAATTTGAAATATTTTATTTTTATTGACATAACTTCTTTTTAGTTCCTTTGAGCAAGAAAAGTTAGCTACGTAATAAGACCCTTTGAATATTTTTCCCCCTCCCATCTGATGATAAAGATATTCGTTTTTTTATGTATTCTTAGTTGTTACTCCCACCCGTACATTTTATAAAATCCAAATAATGTAATTATGTAATTTAAGAAATACGTTAAAATTGGTTAAAAATAATAAATATATAAATGAAGTTATTTTTCTCAACATGCCCTTGTTTATAAGAGGGTAAATAAGAGAGAAAAATGAAAGAGTATGTATGAAAATTAAATAATGAAAGAGAGTGAAATTAATTATGGGTAAAATTGGTAAAAATGCATTTAATTTTCAGACATTTTAAAATTAAATCTTATGAAAAGGATCAAACCAGTTTTTAATTTTTTTAAAAAGCACTGAAGGAATTCTTCAACTAAAAAAAAAGGCACTGAAGGAATTATAAAATTTGAACAGTCAATGATATTGGTGAGTGTGAAAGAGAAATTAAAATGACAAAAAATAACAAGGCACGCATTCAAACGTTGTCAATAAATCACTTTCAGACAGATTTTCTTCTTCATCCCCATCTTCATAAGACAGATCCCATAAAAGTAGTTGGATGATTTTTTTTTTATTTTTTGCATCCCTATTTCTCGTGTGTTTGTCTTATTTCCTTAAGCTTTTATTTTAAGAAAATAATTAAAAAAATTTATAATATCTTCGGACAACTTTTTCTTTATCTTCCTCATTCCTAGGCCGAAAATTCTGGACAAAGTGATCGGCTTGATTATTTCAGTTGCGTGGTAGAAAAAAAAATATGTTAGCTTCATCTTGATGTGATGATTTTGTTTTTTTTCGTAAGATGCGTGAACACTTTAATTTTATATTAAATTTTTGTTTAGTTCTTTAATTTTAAAACCATTAATTTTATAAATATAAGAATACGAGGATTAAAATTTTAAATGTTTAAAATATATTCACAAATGTTCACATATTAAGTGAATTCCTTAAAATAATAACAATTGGCAAAAGAAAATTCATATTGTTTGAGAAAAATGATGTTAAGTTTAGATATATCTAAAAAAATACTTTATAAAATTAGGATTAAGCTAAAACTTTGTATACTACTGTATTCAACAAAATCAAATCTAGCGAAAGAGGTTAATTCATAACAAAATAATGAATCAATATTCGAATTTCTTATTGGAGATATACTTATATTTAGTGTCTCACAATACGTTAAATAGAATTACTTTCAATAAAAGAATACATCTGTTTAGAAAAAAAATGTATACTTTTCATTGTTTTTTTAAAAATATATTATAATGTGAAGTGTGAACATGTTTTTTTTTATAAGTGTGAACATGTTTCATACACAAATATCATATCCAAAAAAAATTGTGCCGCAAAGCAAGAAATTAAGGGACTCATTATTCCTTCGTCTCTTTCTACATTATTGTCATATCAACAAGTGATGCACAACCCAAAAACAATACAATGGAGACAAAATAATTCTACATTTCTCAATTGAAACTTAGTGTATTGGAATGATTAACATTGAATAACTAAACTTTCTTCAATAAGTAATATATAACACCCCACCAAAGTCACATCTCCCATCGAAGAAATATCTATCTAATGAATATTTGCGATATTTAGATATGGGATGCAATATATTATATATAGTTTTTATTAAAAAAATAAAGTGCACTCTTCTTTAAGGTTTACAAATTATTGTGAATTTTGCATTTTATATAGTAGTAGAGATACAAGGTGGTCATGGATTAATTAATTATTAATAATAATACATATATATGATATGTACGATGGGGGTTGTCATATTGAGAAAAAGAATGAGGAGGAATAAGCTTTAAATTTTTTAATTTAGATTGCCGTCATTGAAACTGAAATATCACTGGCAAAAAAAGAGAGAATGAAACAGTACATTTAGTTTTTTTGTAAAAAAAAAAAAAGAAGTGGCCTTTTTTTAAATAAACTTGTTTGAATAAATATTTGAGAAATAAATTTAAATGAAAATATGGAACAAAAGATCGGACCGAATCGGGCCGACCAGTCGGATCGGTGACCTGGTTTAAGTTGAAGGTGAATCAGTGAGGCTTGACTCGGATCAACCCAGTCAACCCACTTAAAACTAGAGTTGACCGACGTTATATTTCATTGTTATTTTTTGCCTTAAAATAAAGTCGTTTCGTTTTTTTAATTAAACGCAACCCTAAGCCCTCAACCTTCCATGAACAGACCAGAGCCTAGTGCCCACTACCCACACATTTGTCCTCCCCACTCTACCCCAGACCTCACAGCGAGAAAAATGATTTAAAATAACATAAATCTCATTAACAATGCATACAATACATTATATACATATTGTGATAACATGGTTATTTGGATCAATGTGATTAATGTAAATTGATATATATTTTAATTACATATAAGTATTTTCAGAATATTTATTATAGTTAAGTAATTTATTTAACTTTTTATAATATCTCCAAAAGTTATGTAACTATTATATTAAGGATCAGAGATAATAATTCATAAAAATAATGATAATTCTAAGACATAAGTAAAATTAAACACCCCCTTGCTAATTGGCTCTCCTCATCTCATTTTTTATACCCCTTCTCTCTCCTTTTTCCCTATAGTGATGCAAGAACCAACTCAAAATGGCTTCCACTGCGGTGTATAGTTTTTAGCCAAAAAGTCCTTGCAACATAACGTGGATCCATAGTTATAAAAGTTAAACGCATGTTCAACAATGTTTGTGTTTTTTCGTAAAACGAGATAATCTCATTCACATATTTACCTCGGTTTGTGTAAAAGTACTTCTCTACCGCGTTCCCAAACGGGCACACTATGGTGAAGCTTCAACGTGACTTTTACTGTTAAATGTGACTTTTCACTACTAGAAAAATGCGATTTAGCGACGGATTTCCGTCGCTAAAACGAGGGTCGCTAATATTTTCCGTCGTTAAATGAAAATTTTCTGAAGGAAACTAGCCATTTAGTGATAGATTTTTCCATCGCTAAATGACATTTTTCTAGTAGTGTTTCCCCCATTTATTATTGTCCCAAATAGGCAAATACTTATCTCGCAGATTATAAATTACACTAAAAAAATAATTTCTTCCGTAAATTCAAACATGTTAATATTGAATCCCGTTTCATTGGCAACTGAAATGCTGGGAATTAACATTATTTTGTTCTAAATTTATAATATTTTTTATCTTAAAACCCAAAGATAATATTAACATCATTTAAAAAAATAAACCTAAATCGTACCCCCTCCTGGCTATTCCTATGTAAGGCATCTTGTGTTGTTGGTCTTTTTACTTTATAAGGAATTCAATAGTTTTAAGAAATATTAAATATTTTTTACACCTATACACATATTTAATAACAACAGTGCATGTGATGCTAAGATTAATATGAATTTGGAATTTTGTACTGTTAACAAGAAAAATATTAGAAATTACTTACGTTAAACACTTTCAGTTCCCTTTTCTTGTGAAAATTTTCTTTAAGTTTCCATCGGCATAGACTAATAACATCTTTCAAGATTTAGAATATAAATATTTTCACCTTTTCTAATAAATACACTTCATTGGATTTGAATTTGTATTCTCCTCATAACAAAGAGGTGTGGTCGTTTACCGCCTCACTTTTAATTTTTTCAATTAAATATATAAATTAGTTAGAATTATAATTCATATTTAAAATTTGGATTTTAGCTTAGAAGTTATATTGCGTAGAGGAAGCTAAAGGCTGTATATATGATGCCTGATTGTGGCAAGAGCACCCAAATTGAACCTAGAGAGAGGCTGCGATAACACATGTACGATGATGATGAAAAGACTAACTACATTTATTTATTTGGATGAGAAATGACTACAAATGAATAAACCTAAGTGACACAATACAGAAACCCAAGTACGTAGTAGCAGCAACTAACAACTAGCAAGCAACAGAGAAAATTTAAATAAATAAAAAAGCAAAACCAAAAAAAAAAAAAGCAATAACACGTTAATAAAATGAAAGCTTCCCAGTGATGACTTCGATTTTTTTTTTTTGTTGCTGCCGAAGATTTTTTTTTTTCATGAGCCTCAAACTGGGCAGTCATCCTCGTCTTCCTTCTCAACCTTCTTCTTGTTCTTCTGCTCTGCTCCATCATTAAGCTTCTTCTCATTCTTGATCTCTTCTTTTACGTCCTGTTGTTGCGGGAAAACCTGATCATTAGCCCCCATCACCACCACCACGCTCTTCATCTCCGTCCCCGCCGCCTCCACCACCGCGGCCGCCGCCTTCTTCTCATCTCCTGATGATCCGTTCTTACCTCCGTTCCTGTACATCGCGTACAGCAACATCTGGATCACTCCCAGTCCGAATCCGAACACATTTGGAAGCTACAGTATATATCACGCACAGATATATTTTAGTTCACTTAATCAATTGAATATATATAAATTAATGGTTGGAAAAAATTATTTAGTGATGATCGAAATTAACTTACAGCAATGCAAATGTCCCTCAGAAAGAGACCATAAGCAAACCAGAGAACGGCACTCAAAGTGAGGAAAAATGAGAGATTGAATGGCATATATTCCACGCTCTTTGTTCTAATCACCTGTGCCTGCGCATCATTTTCACATGACACTTATTTTTTGTCCCCTCACACATCAAAATCACTAGCCAATATTATATGTAAATATATATGTATATATATGGACACACAAAAACACACAAAATGTGGGGTGTGTGTGTGTGTATAACAATTATTACTGACCATGATGCTGAGAGGGGCTGCAAAAACACTGACTGCGATGGAAACACAGATCCAGCCCAGCACCTGAACACGAAGGGAACCGTGCACCGCGAAGTGAGTCACCACCGCGATCAAACCGAACGCCCCGACGTTCATGGCTCCGAAAAGTTTGATGGTTAAGCTCTGATGATGATGATGACGAGTAACCAAAAAAATCAGATGAGGACTATTATTAACATAGACACACACACACTCTATATATATATATATATATATATTATAGTTGTCGTTGTTGTTATTATATACCCTGGCGTCTTTTGTGGCATAAATGAGGTACAAGGTGATGTAGATGATCTCCATGACGCATCCGAAGGAGTTAATGGTGATGAGAAGCATCTCGCCGGTCTTGATGAAGGCGTAGTACAGCCACAGCATGGAGCTGAACAGCGCCACCAAGTACGGCAGCGACTGGAATCCCTCAGTTGACTTCTTCTTATATATCGTGTAAAATGTCGGCCTGCTCATCGTCATTCCAATAAATTCTCATGTTACTCACTTTCCCTCTTTCTGACTCATTAGTAAAGAAACAAAAGAAATCACTTCTCCGGTCCTTAATGATTGGATCTTACATTCAAGACCAGATGAATATATACTACAACATTTTATATATGTAGACACTTACAGAGGAGCCAAGAAGACCATGAATGAAATCACGTTCCCTGCATAGACACACACCCAAACAAGGAGAAGAAGAAATCAAAAATCATTTCTAGCTAGTAATTAACATTTAGAGAGCAACGGTGAGGGGGGGTGTGTGTGTCAAACTATGCCAGAACCAGAAGCTTTTTTCTGGGTTTATTACTAAGAGAATCATCACTTGTAAGCAACAAGTCATCGTGAAGTGATGAAGAGAGAACTAATATTAACGAGGTTCATATCACCAGAAGCTAAAACATGATCAGAGACGGACAATGAAATTAAAGACTCTTCTGGTTTCTGGGTGGTGTGCAGTTGAGAAATAATAAAAAGGTTGCCTAAAAAGGAAATTGAAGAAAGAGAGTGTTAATAATAATTAATAATTAAGTACCAAGAATGCCAAAGACAAAAGCAAGATTGTTGTGACCCATGAAAGCCATTGATGATTATATAGATGAAGCAAAGAGGTGCTTTTATGTGAGAGTGCTTCTGGCCTGGGTTGCTGATGCCTCCTCTCAGAATCTCTCTCTCAGAGAGAGAGAGAAAAACGAGGCTTTGTTGCTCGTAGGGATCGCTTTGAAGCTTTGGTGCTGGGTGAGGAAGGCGTCCTGCTCACAACCCCTATATATAAGAGTGAGGTTGCGAGCAGCACACATTAATTAGTTAATGGAAGCAAGAAATTGAGAAAAATGAGAAAAAGCAAAAAACCAAAAAGAGATTTTTTTTTTTTTATGTGGGGACTCAGAATAAAGTGGTGAGGAGAGTCATTCGCCCTTCATGAGGCCTTTCAAGCGGAACTAGTAGGTGGCGTGGCGCAAAATCTTTTTTTTTTTTACCGAAGATGGTTACCACGTGCGTGTGTCTATCTGTGAGTTTTCTTTTTTACAAAATAATAATGATAATGATCATTTACTTCTAATGACTATACGTTATAATTCAACATCTAAATTTTTTACACTTTCAGTTATACTCCATCGATACGATTATAAATATCAAATCTATTATATAATTTATAATTTAAATATAAGACTTCACTATTATAAACAAGTCTTATACTTAAAATCAGGGGAGTATCATTTACATCCTTCCATCCAATATATAATAAAAAATTGTAGAGTTGGCTCGGCTTTGTTTAACTAATTTTTCCTAGTTCACCCATATTAAGTACATTTTATACCATTTTACAGTAACTTTTTTTTCACTAAATATGGATATGTTAAAAATCTATATTTTTATATGTTTATTGCATTTAAACTACTTTTTTAATCCTTGCATCTTTTTTTTATATATGCTCAGCGCTTTATCCTTTCATATGGAACACAATCATATTCAAATTACAGTCAGACATTAAACGAAGACACTTCTCTCCATAGGAATTTAAATCTTGATTCGTTATGTTATTGTCACTTTTCACTCTTCCCAATCCCATTTGGTGGTTATTTGCATACCTTATAAGTATTAGGCATGACCCGAGAAATAAGAATAAACTGACTCATATAATAAGAAAGGATTGGTAATGAGTTATAAACTGTAAAAACTAATCAATTAACTAATTAGATAGTCAAAAATTGAGCAACTGAGTTACACTAAGTTAACTTCAAGTATTGTACCCGTTTGACAATCCGGTATAGAAGTACTTTTACGTGAGTCAAGATAAATATGTGCAGGAGATTATCTCGTTTTATGAAAAAATATTGTTAAACGTGCGTTTGACTTTTCCAAACGCTCCGCTAAATATGCCCATTGTGAGTTAGCATAATTTAATTAATTAATTTTTTTGAAAAAAAAATTTACAAAAGGTGGCATGGGAAGGAGGGCGCCTTGCTGTCATTCTTTTATAGGAATAAGGAAAGTAAGAGGAAGAAAAGGCACGCGCCTTTGGCGCACAACGTGATAGAGTCTGCGCACATCTACCATTAATAGCAGTGTCTTTGCGGCTTTCCCAAAAAAAAAACCTCATCGTCCTTTTGTTACCGTTACTTACTCTCGTAACGCCGATATGTGAAGGTGGTGTAGGTATGGTGCACCGTCTCTGGCTTTATCATCCTCGTGACTCTCTTATATACAAACAAGTTGATTACTTCACTTGTACGTTTGTATTTTTTTTCTTCATGACTTTATTTGAATCATCAAGACGTTTCCTTACTCCCCTCATTTTGGGGGAAAAAAAGAATAGTTACAAAGTTATGCAAGCTAAGAAAACTGTTAGTTTTCATTTGATATACTATTAGAAAAATACCATTTAACGACGGAAAAATCTATCGATAAATATCTATTTTTCATCAGAAAATTTCTATTTAAAAAATAAAAATATTAACGACCCTCATTTTAGCGATGATATTTTTCTGGCATATATGTATATACATGTATAAGATACAAATAACTTATTATGTTTACCCTTATTTTGATTTCGCTTTCTCAAATTTAAAAATAGTGATTTTAATCTCTTAAATTTCATTTTATTTAAATATCATTTTGGCCATTGAGAGAACCAAACCACCGATTTTTAACTTGCAAAATCAAAACCAAAATGAGAACAATTTGAATAATCAAAGATTATATTAATCCATTATTAGTTAAATATGATAAATATGTAAAAATATTAAACTTTTTAAAAATACTTTTTTTGCTAAGCATAGTTATCCTCATGTTTAAAGCATTGGTAAACATTAAATATGGCTACCTCGTTTGGTGAAGACTCTGAATCTTGATCCGGTACATTGTGAAGAACTTATCCTTTCTACATGGCCAACGCGTGTTGATAAGATATCTTTATTTATATAGCAAGAGTGAGTGTGTATGAGTGAATAATAATCCATGCAATGATATAACTTGTAATTAACGGAAGAAAAAGATAAAAAAGTTACATACATTCTTGGGAGAATTACTCAAAGGTCCCAAGCAAGGGAATGTGTTACAAAATGATCCCAAGAGGTTGTAAATAATAGATGCTTCACTTATAAATTGTACTTCTCGACTTGTTATTAACAACCTCTTGGGATCATTTTATAACACATTAACTTACTTGGGATATCTGAGTAATTCTCCCTACATTCTTCTTGTTTTTTTGGGATATGCACCCAGTATCGTGAGTCAGACCATTTTATAGCCACTACCATATCATCTTACACTCAATACCCTCATTTTGATTTTGACCTTCAAGTTTAAAAATAGTGATTTTTTATCTTTGAAATTTTATTTTATTCAAATATCATTTGGCCCATTGATGGACCAAAACAACTGATTTTGAATTTGAATGACTAAAATCAAAATGAAAGCAAAATTGAGGAATAAAAAATATATTAACCCATTTATTAAATATGATAAAATGTAAAAAAATATTTAATTTTTAAGAATACAGTTTTTGCTAAGCATAGTTATATTCCTATATGAGGTAATTATGTTTAAAACACAAAATGAAGCTACCTCACACAACAAAAAAACTTGAATCTTGGCTTGATACGTTGCAAGAAACTAACCCTACCCGTGTTGATAAAATATCTTTATTTATATAGAAAGAGTGATTGAGTAAGTGAGTAAATAATAATCCATGCATACACATATATGTAATTAATGGAAGAAAAAGATAGAAGAAGTTGGTGAAAGTTACATATATTCTTTAAATATATCTTAAATTAAATAGGATTAGATTATGTCAAAAACTATATCTCATATATAGAAATGGATGGAGTAACAAAATATAATTATATTTTACTAATATTGTAGCCTTATTTGTTATTTTTTGTTGAATAATTTCATTAAATTATTGTTTCCATTATTGAAGGGCAAAATGGTCAAAAAATTTAATCAATGTTTTATTGAAATTCTAGATACACTTGTTTGGGACACAAAGTCAAAACCCTGAAGTGATTAGCACCATTTCAAAACATTAAAGGAACCGTAAATTATTTACTAATTATTGTAAATGAAATTCTGGTTAATTAAATTGATAGTACTTTTTTTCCTTCTTGTTTAATTTGAATGGTTTTTTTTGTTGCACAGTCAATATTAATAAACCATCATCATTTCAAAATATCTATCTGACTGGAAAAAAAATTATGATCTTTTCTATCTATATAAACGCTTGAACAACCGATTATTACTATTATGAAAATTATTAAAGGATAAAATAATGAATGCTTCTTTAATACTCTAAAACAAACGTTTTATTGAAAAAATACTAACAGAATACAAGAATGTTTTTTTTATGGATATTGTCTCTTCCTATTAAATTATTTATAGGAAACGCTACTACAAAATGTACTTTTTACGTCCTATTTTTAACCCAATTGGTGCCCTTTCTAAGGGGGCGTGTATGTGATGGGAGTATAAAGTTAGGGCCTACGGCGCCCTATATCATGTAAGGCGCCGTAGGTATATTTTTAAAAAAAAAACGTTCTGTTCAATTTTATTTAACCCCTTTACTACATCTGATTCAGTTTGTAGTAAGTAATTCCATTTTGTACAACAGATCAAGTCCAGACATAATAGACACATCAGAGTTAAAAACAAAAATCATTGTAGGTTTGTAGTAGGTAATTCCATTCTGTTCATTTACTGAGCAAAGATCATTGTACATTTGTGGTAGAGTAACACAATTCATCAATTTAATTAACCTTATAAAAGTCGACATGAAGAGTTAGAAACTATATATATTCACATTGAAGAAATAAGCATTATTTACAAATCAAGAAGACGTCTGGCCAACAAATCTCTGATCAAATCAATGTCATCAGTCATGTAAGTATCGTCATTATAAAAAATCTACAAATGTAAAAACAATTGTTAGACCAATTCAAATTCATCAAACCAAATAATTAACTCATCAATATTTGATTAGATTACGTATTACCTTTTATAAATCTCTAGTCAATCCACTCTGAATAATACTATACATGTAACTGATGACATAATACCCGCACTCAGTATTGCCTGATTGTCGAGGGCACTAAAGATAAAAAACATATTGTTAAAATGTATAAAGGGATAAATCGACTTTCAATGAAAGAATTTAAAGTCAAAGTACTTGCTTTTATATAAGACCACTGTGTGGTTCTATTTCTACCTTCACGTTTACCGCCCATAAATCGATATGTCTTGAGTGCGCTGCGATTGAATTGACAATCGTTACATATGAAAACAACATATTTAAACATCTTTCAAAGCAATAATTTACAAATGGAAAAACTTACGTATCAAAGACGTATTTTTGGTCGTCCCCTGCCTTTCTGCCAGCCAACGGATCAAACCAATACACAGTATTGACAAGGTGGCTGACAACACAAAGACTTCAATGATGACTACAACAACACATATAAATAAAGATGAAGTTAGCAAAACAAGTTAATTATTACCAATTCAACTAAATGTGTTGAAGGGATAACTATAATTCAATACCTTTCAATTATTGACGCTAGGTAACACGGCTTTGGATTGATGTCTGCTCTTATTGTGTTCCCAACATAATGCACTCTGTGTTCTAGAGAATTATAACTCCTTGTTGTATTCACAGGACATATAAATCCATATAAATTATCTCTATAAACGTCGACGCATATGTTGTGGAATGTTCTATTAAAGAGTTAAATAATAAAGGAAATAGTGAATTATATAAAACCTAAAAATGATATCATCAAATGAATATAGGAATATAAAAACTTACAACATTGCAAACTGAAGCCATGCTATATTGAGGTCCTCCAGCGATAGAAATTGTTTCACATCATCCTTGTCGATAATGAACTCATACGTTAGACCACGACCAACAATTCCATCAAACATATGCATGGTCACGAGTGTAAATTTTTCTCGTAGCTGCCGCAGCCGTGACAAGGATGGAAATTTTACAGCTTCTTCTGGGTCCTAGTAAAGTAGAGAATATAGATTATAAATATAATGCCCAAAAAAAATTAAGTAAGATCATAAGGTGGCTATTGCCTCATGAGGTGTTGTAGGTGTAGAAATGAGATTTTTCGGCCAAAGAATGAAGCAACCATTGGATTGGCCTAAATGGAGCACCTCTCGATTAGGGATTGGGACATCGGAGGCTTCCTCACCACCTTCAATACGTGTCACCGAGACGCAAGACAAGCTATCTGGAATTGGCATAGAATGGTGCGTAGTAGCTTTCCTGTAGAAATAAGCATGGGCAACGGCACGTATTGGTTCATCCAGGTAAAGAGTACAATGATCTCTAACTTCTTCTGCTGGGGAATTAGGAGAAGGGTCACCCAGTACTACTGTCTCAAGTGGATTATTGATATCTTTGCTACTGGGAAATACAGGGGAATCCATATTCTTCAGTTCGTCAATCAGCTTCCCCGATTTCAGGAGAGCTGCGAACTCAGCTCTCATCTCAGCTCCCAACTCATCTATCATCTCAGCTCTCATCTCCTCACGCAGATTGTCCATCATCTGGTTTTGTATCTGGCTTTGGATTGAGCTGTGAAGTTGAGCGTCAAACTCAGCTCGGAGTGATTGATGCATCTCAGCTACTCTAGATTGAATCTGAGCTTCAGTAGACTGTTGAGATGGTCGTCC
>JANTPZ010003232.1:0-17768 GCA_025593235.1 Vachellia pachyceras
GGGGAGGGCGGTCAAAGGATTATCCATGTCTGACGTGACTGTGCTCAAATCATATCCCCAGCCAATACGAACGACAGTGGTCCCCACCTTGTGTGGCTGGGTATCCGTACTCACGGCCTCCGCCTCTTGTACCAATCATCGCTCGCCACGTGTACCCTCCGTTTTGTCAAAAAGTATCCGTTGTTTGCATTACACCCATGCGTCATAACAACTTGTATTTTGGGCACAAACAAGCTTTTTTGATGTGAAAGTGGCTCAAAAATACACTAAAATAGATATTTTGTTATTATAATTTTTAGACTCCCAATTTTATTGGTGTCTTTTAAAATTTAAGCAATAGTTGTAATCATTTAAGTTTTATTTTTTTAATATTAATAATATAATTTAATAAAAGGTATACTATTTTGTTCGTAGAGGAATCAAAGATCATGGTTTAAATTTTGAAAGACCAAATTAAAATTAGAAGAAACTTGAGGATAAAAATTGTTTTAATATAAATAAAGAAATAATATTTAGCTCACTCGGCGTATTCTTTTTAACTTTACCTATATTAAACCTTAACAAGAGAAAAAAAATACAACAACTCACATTTAACTATTCACTATGGGAGAAAAATTGATAATGAAGTACTCGTTGATGTTACTGAATTCAGAAAAAATAATCCTCGACACATGACTCATTCTGCATCGAAGGAAGCATGAATATTTCATGAACTAGATAAAACAGTTATTTATAGTAAATATGTGTTAATTTTTTCAAATAACATTTTTAATCATTTAGTTATCCCTAATGGAAATTCTTATATTAAACCCAATTAATAGAGATATTTAAAAAGATTATTAATTTAAAGGGTAAAAAATAAAGGTTTTATAAGATACATCATTTGCAAGGGTTGGAGGTAGTGAGTATGTCTGGAAATCTGTTGGGACAAATGAGTTTACAAATTCTAACATGATTTTACAGATTTTAAAATGTTTTTTACTAATTCAAAATTATTTTTATCAATTTCAAAATTATTTTTATCTTGCTTGTGTGTTTCATTACGAGAAATTTTCCCATAATGAAAACAATAATATGCCTTTAAAAGGTTCATTAGTAATCATATTCAAGGCTTATTTCTTATAGTAAAAATTAGTTTCAGTTATTCCGATCATGAACGGATGGGTATTAGCAGTAACATGACAGCTGGTAAAAGAATGTGAAGTAAAAATCGGTCGTAGGGTGGCAATGAATGCGAACGTCGGTGTACAAAAACGGTTTTGTTTGCAAATGCGGCGAGCCGTATTGTTGTCTTTTGCTCGCCGGAATCTGCGCCTTCCCCTGTCCCTCCTTCCAAGATTCTTTCTCTCTTCCTCGAACAACCCAAAAAAGTTATCAAATCGGATACCCCTCCTTGCCTTTAATTAACCTATTTAATTTATTATTAAAAATTTCAAATTTTGACATTGTCAGTTAAGGAAAATTCAGCCTGCAATATCTCTCTCACTCCACACATATATAACCTGTCATTCTTCGCTTTTGACCTTCACTCTCACACTGTTCCAGAAACCAAACAAAGCTCTTTCCGCCATTGATAAATGTGAGCCTGAGCTCTCCTGTTTATCGCAGAAATGAGGGCAACCAAGTTGTATGAGCAGAAAATCATCACTAGCAAGTTTGTCAGAAATTTGTGCTCTTCCGGTGTGACACAGAGAGTCGTTCGGATTTCCGTCACTGACAACTATGCCACTGATTCTTCCAGTGACGAAGACGAGGGAGAAGGACGATTTTCTCGCCCCGTGAAGAGGTCCGTACACGAGATTAGAATCGAAGATTTCTCGAGTTTCATGTCTAACAGGGAATTTAACTGTGAGTCCAGACCCATTTTGAAGCAGAAGAAGGCGGAAAGGCGGCCTGCGATGGTCAGAAGGAAACATAGCCTCAGCAACGGGAAGAAGTTTCGGGGCGTCCGGCAGAGACTGTGGGGACGGTGGGCGGCGGAGATCCGTGACCCGTTTCTGGGAGCTCGAAAGTGGCTCGGCACGTTTGACACGGCGGAGGAAGCGGCTTTGAGGTACGACATAGAAGCCATTCGTCTAAGAGGAGCCGATGCTCTTACTAATTTAATCAAACCGCCAGAGATACATGAATCTATAGTGCTACCATTAAGCAATCACGAATCGCGAGGAACAGTGGGAAGTCCTCTGAAGAAGAAGAGCAAGTGGTCGGAAAACGTGTGTTTCTACGATTCAAGCAAGAAGTCACGCGATTTATTATGCTCTTCATCTTCCTCGCCGACTTCTGTTCTCAGATACTGTGGGGGTGAGTTCTGTGGGCCTGCTGGGTGGGCATGCAACAAGGAATCAAGAGAAGAAGAAAAGTTCTTGTTCCCAGATTCATCATCATCAGAATTTGTATCCTGTTGTTACTCAGCTTACGAAACCCCTCTTAGTCCCCCTTTGTTTTTTGAATCCGGCATGCCTCAACTGATTTCTAGTGAGATTTTGAGGGACATTCCATTTCAACTTGATGATGATTTTGAATCTTCCAAGTGGGTCGTTGATCACTACTTCCAGGCTGATTAATCAAAAGCTGATGATGCAAGGCTGAGAATGTATACAAAGTTCCAGAGAAAATCGAACCAGTTGGTGGTGGTGTTCTGTTTTTAGGTGTGACTGAGGGCTATTTGAAGTGTGTAAACAGCTATAGCTAGTGTATGGCTTGAGTTTCTGCTTAAATTTTCTGTAATGAAGTTTAGGTAATCATAGAGTTTTTAGGATGCTTAGATTTGCAGTTTTTTGGCCTAGCTTCTTACATGAAGAGATATACTGCTTTCTTTTGTGTGTAAAGAGCT
The DNA here is from genome assembly GCA_025593235.1 of Vachellia pachyceras. Classification (NCBI taxonomy): domain Eukaryota; kingdom Viridiplantae; phylum Streptophyta; class Magnoliopsida; order Fabales; family Fabaceae; genus Vachellia; species Vachellia pachyceras. Next base: position 2,834 of record JANTPZ010003232.1, read on the forward strand.
AGATTATGTGAATGTAGTAGTATCACTCTAGTGTTTATTCTGCAATGGAGTTTTGGATGATCTCGGGTGAGATTTTAATGCTTCATTTTCAGTTTTTGTATCCGTATCTAGTATATTAAAAGCTGCTAAGCACACATTTGAATCCAATGGGCTCATTGTTTTGTTAATTACCAATTCCATGAAGAATTGAAAATTAAATGCTTGTACCGTTGCGGAGCAAAACTTCACTGAGTAGGCTTTCTGGCAGCTGTTTTGAAGAATACTGAATGGAGAATCTAATGTTACATGTTGAGTGGTGTTTGTGCATAATGATGGTCGGTCTTCATTAAAAACAGGAAAAAAAATGTAAGTGGTGTTGCTTATCACTAAATGTGGGTGCTTCGAAAGGTTAAGTGGGTTATTAGGAGCCATGGGTTTTGGAATTGAATCTTTGCTTATGTCACTTTCTTGGAGATACTGATTTTGGGTATTTGTGAAGCCATAGATAGATAGCCATTCCTTTGAAGCTCAATAGGTTCCTTTTTTCTTTTTATTTGGTTGGTAGTTTACACAATTTGAATTGAAATTGAAGAGGTGGGCATTATTCTAAAGCCATAATTAAAAAGGCTAAGAGGTATCAGCATGTCCCTCTTCAGATTTCCTTTGTCCCTCCCTCCGCTAAAGGTAACTGTATATCCAGATTTGCCTATGCCAGATTACATTGTATGTCTCTTTTCTAATCTAGTTAATATCTTAATAAAATCTTAAAGTATGTATGAACACATTTTTAAATACATAAATCATTTTTTAATAGAGATCATAATCATTTTAAATTGATTTTTTTTTTCGTATCTAGTATCCTCTAATAACATTCTTGCATCCTAGAAAAGTTAGGATTGTTAAAACAAGGGAGAAACATATGAAATTAGGAGGGATGAAAGGTGGGGAAGGGGGGGGGGATAAGGATGGTGGGGGTGGAGCATGATCTTTAGAAAAAGACAAAGGAGTTGGGCAGGCAGGCATGTATGTATGCGTGTAGAGCCTCAAGAGTAGTTTGTAATTAAAGGCTGTGTCCTGTGTGTGAGGAGGCATCCCAATTTGAGTTGGACCCACAGTCTGTCTTTCGCCATTTCCAGTGGAATTGTTCTAAAAGCGTGTATGTACACAAACCGCCATATGAACAATGCTACTGTAACTTGTATAAATAATATAGTAGCACTGTGCCTGCACTGCTCATCAATATTACAAATACTACTTACTCTAAATGAGCAGCACTTGTATGTTTTGTTTTGGCGGTGAATAATTGAAAGCCATGACCACTTGGCCCTGAATGAAGATACTGAAAGGGAAAACCCCAGCCCAGCTGCAAGCATAAGGAGGAGAGAAACAGAGGGAAGTGTGATGAGAGCTAGAGATAGCAATAGCATAGTGGCATTGGATCTTGAAGACTAGAGATTCAAACAACATAAATAGAGGTGAAGAGACTGAATAATAGTATTAGTAGCATTTGGGTATGGTGACCAGACAAGGAGTGGCTTTTTTTTTTTGGGACAAGAAGAGGGTTCATTAGCAGAGGCAGGTAGAGAGCAGAGCAGAGCAGAGGAGGGGCTTCAATGAATGGTCTTGGGGGATGGTTGAGTATTTCCCTAGAAATAGATTTCAAGAACATGTCACCTGCTACCTACTGATGCTTTTTTTTCCTTGTTGGGATATCGTCTGTGTGTGTCTATATATATATCCCTATCTCTCATTTCTGTTGTCCCTACGCTGTAGCTGCTCACTCCACTTCCCTCCCCATCCTGTCTCCTTTGTTGCTTTTGCAACATGTACTCCCTCCCTCTCTTCTTTTCATGTTCACCCCGTATTCTAAATTAAGATTAATTCGGATTCGGGTACTGTAGAAGTTTATAAAGGGGACGACTCTCTTCGACCAGCAGCTCTATGCACAACCCAGGGATTTAAAACCTGGGCATTGCTTAAGAGATCTAACGCCTAATCCCTCTGGACCAAGGGGACATTGGTTACTTCCTCCCTTTTAATTGAAGCTAAATAACAAATTTATAAATATAAAAAATGGTTTATTAAAAAAAGGTGCATTTTCTTTTCTAAAATATCATCATCTGCATTGGAAATACATCTTCATATAAAATTCTCTTGGTTAGATCACTCTTCAAAACCTCAATACAAGGGTTAATTGAAGAGTTTTGTTATTCTTAAATGTAAAATTTCTATTGATTTCATTTCATAAATTTATACACACTTGAAATTATCTCTATTGTATATAGGAGGTTTGTATTACTAAGGGTAATTTTAAAAAATCAACATTCATTCTTTTAATTGACAAACCAATTTAACTAATTTTTTATTTCTATAAATTGATTATTTTCAAGTTTCTACTGTTAGATTTGACTTGGAAGGATATATTAATATTACAGACACAGAGGGCGCCCCTTTCTTTGACACGTCCTAAGCTACCCCCCACGAGTTTCTTTGCTTGTTTCATGTTAATTTCTCCTTCCTTTGCCAACCAATTTCCCATGCATATATAAATAATACGAAACCCCTCGAAGCAGGAAAAAGAAAACCCGCCACAAGGTCGGAACTTTCCGGAGGAGCTGCCAAAGTTTCTTACCGTCCCCCCTGATCGACTTTGAGTTGATCTCCATCGAAGAATCGAATTTTTTTTGTTTTGACGAATGGTGGGCTCGAAGCAGGGCTTCCCTCCGTGGATTGGTGCGGCTGCTACCAGGGTTGATTTTGAGGGGAAGGTTTCGTCCATGTCGTCGTCCAGTAATCCCAGTGATCATCACTGTGGCTCTGCGGGTGCGCCGCCGCGAAGCCATTCTGATGTTGAATTGTCTTTTGGGGAGAGAGCTTTGTCTGCCGCCGGTGCTGCTTTCGTTTCTGCTATCATCGTTAATCCATTGGATGTAGCCAAGGTGTTGGATTTAGGTTTAATTGAGTCTTCAAATTTGCCAGTTAGTTTTGCGTTTTTCTTTAAAATTTGAGTTTTAAAAATCATAACTCTGTCATTGGAGCAGCATGATAAGGAAGGAGGGTGAAATATTCTTTGAGGTGCTGTAGGTTTAAATGCTTTTCAATATTGACACTAATAATCTTTTTCCAGTGTCATTAGTGAGTAAAGATGATAGAACTATCTTTGCTTGCTTTTTCTGAAATTGGAGTGCACGTGGTCAACAATGTTGTGATATTTCTTCTATCCTTCAAAAATTTGGGGTGCACGTGGTCAACAACGTTGTGATATTTCTTCTATCTGATAGGATGCCCAAAAGATTAGCGATGTCCTATATTATCGTATTTTATTTTTTTAAACATTAGTTTTCCTGTCCAGCTTAGCTTAAGAATGCTTGAATCTAAGAGGTTTCATTTAATGTTGGGATGACTTTTTTCAGACAAGACTACAAGCTCAAGCTGCCGGGGTTTCTTATCAGAGAGTTTGCCGGATGGGATGTGAAACAAATACGGTATAATGAGTAGTTGTTATGATCTTCAGAAAATTTTATTTGAGAAAGTTTTCATGGACAAGTACATATCTAATCAACTGTGGCTGTAAAGCATAGAAGTGTTTTCTTCAAAAATTGATGGTTATTAGTTACATCCCTCCAGCATTTGTGTATTGTACTTCTCTTGCTTCCACGAGTTCCTCAGAATGATATTTTCCTTTGAACCAATGGGAAGAGTCACGGTTTTTTTTTTAATATTTTTATTCATAAGGTACTGGATGCAAGATATCCCATTATGCAAGCAGTTTCTAAATCACAATCAGCATGCCCTTCGGGATGTTACACCAACCAGTACAGAGGAACCCTTGATGTCTTGTACAAAGTCATACGTCAGGTTAGTGCATGGAATTTCAATTTTGTTGAAAAATTCACTTGAACAAATTAAATAAATAATTTCAGCTTTTTGTGAGATGATATGAAGTGATTTCAGTGGAAGTTCTTGGTTCACTAATTAAATCATGATCTGTTGAAGTAGTAATGCTGGCAGACTTATATGATGAACTCCCTAATTAAATGAAGGAAAAATAATAAAAGGGATAAATGGACCTAGGATTTAGAACATCAGACTGAATATCCTGCACAAAGTAACATGCCATGTCTCATGTATGAGTCATAATGAGAAAATTCTTGTTGCTTTCTTACTGTAATTACTAGATAGTCCTATTTTTTTCATTGGCATGTAAATAGCTTATTACACAAGAGGGATCACAGGTTCTAATTTATACAGGAAGGATTTAAAAGGTTGTGGAGAGGCACAAACGCAAGTTTAGCATTGGCTGTGCCATCCGTAAGCTCTCTTTCCTGCATAGGATTTATATCGTTATATAGTTTTCTTTGAAGCTTGATATTGTTTGTTCTGTACAATGCATTCTACATCTCACATACGATTATATTTATTTTATTGTATTTTTTCTGTCAAATAGGTCGGAATCTACATGCCATGTTATGATATCTTCCGCAACGTGATGGATGATTTTACAACTCAGAATGCTCCAAACTTAACACCCTATGTTCCACTGGTTGCAGGAACATTAGCACGTTCATTGGCTTGTATCTCTTGTTATCCTATTGAACTAGCAAGGACACGGATGCAGGTAGTCTCTAATGAAGCCCTGGCTAATTTTTGTGTGGTAGTTTGTGAGATTTAGGTTGTTATATCATTTAGCGATAGACAATAATTAAAATGGACTTCCATAATTTATATGTGAAAATCATGACATAGTAAGAAGGTTGGCCTAACTGTCCTTAGGGCAGGAGTTTTTTTTTTTCTTTTGGGGGGGGGGGACTTCGGGAACTGCTGGCAGGAAACACTCTGGAGATTATTGGCCTTTAGAAGTAGGGCTCAAACATATGGAAAAGGTTATGGCTTAAGTTTTGGGGTTAGGAAAAATGAGAACTTCTTGCATCTCCATTCTTGAGGATCTATTAGTTGTGCCATGAGAGTTGGGGGTTTACCTTGAAGCCTCAGGTACAGACCATTTTTGTTTTAGGAGTAAAGCATGGAAAATGTTGCCCACCTTAGATATGTTTGCCTGGTCATTTTCACCTTTTTCTTTATTCTTCTTTGGTATGTGAAAAATCTGGTGCATTGGTTCGGCTATTCTGGTGGAGAAGGCTCCGCTGTCCTTGCAACCTCTGTTGCTTTACTCTCAATGAATACTTTCTTCATTGGAAGAGTGTTTTTTAAATTACCTTGAGTGATTTGATTTTTACTTATGTAGAGTAATTTATGTTTTTCATCCCCCCCCCCTGTTTAGGCATTTACAGCTACCCAAAATGGCATGCTTCCAGGCGTGTTGAAGACATTGCTTGGAATAATCAAACCTGTAAATAACACAAGCCTCCTTCAAAATTGTAAGGGCAGCCCCAACTGTTTTCTGTGATGCACTTTTCTCTTCACCATCCTTTTGACGCAATACAAATTTGCTTTTGTTGACTCAATTAGTAGTTATTTTGATGATTTTTTTTTACAGTACATAACTACCGTTTCTGGTGGACTGGCCTGGGAGCACAACTTGCTCGGGATGTTCCATTTTCTGCAATTTGCTGGTCAACCCTTGAGCCGGTAAGATATTACCTCCTAAGCGATGAATCAATAGATTTTGGTTTCTTTTCTGGGTATTGTTTAGTGCCACTTTCATACAATTCAAGTCAGATCAGGGGAAGACTTCTTGGTCTGTCGAGTGACGAAGCAAGCGTAGGCACTATCCTTGGGGCAAATTTTTTAGCTGGTTTTGCTGCTGGGACCCTGGCAGCTGCTGCCACATGCCCACTTGATGTGGCAAAAACTCGACGACAAATAGAGGTTGTTTCTCAAACCAAGCTTCCAGAGTATTAGATTACTATTCTTGCAAACACCACCCTTCCGCAAACAAGAAAGCAGGAATTTAAACATCAAATTTTAGAAAATGATGACTTGTGCATAGGTTGTCTTTGCAAATTTTAAGTTTATGGTGAGACTTCACGTAAAAATACAAAGCAATCTGCTGACCAAAATCAAATTCTTAGTACCATCAGATGAACTATGATTTAAAACAGTTCTGTGCACGGTGAATTTTTTAGTTACTCCACATGTTACATGACGCTGGGATTCGAATTGAATGAAAATCCACGTATAAGTACCATAAAGTTGGAACATCAAGGCAAATATTTATAAACTTTGATCATTTTGCTCACAAGTAAGATCAACTGGCTGATCTGCAAAATTGTCTCAGGCTTTGTTCATAGACACAACCGTTTAATTCCATTATCCGCCATAATTGATGCCTAGTTTTACACTTCATATAAGAAAAATTTGGAGTACAGATCATGTGGTTTGCATGGAACTTGAGCCAATTCGTACTATTATATAAATAGTAGATAACAGTACATGTTGAATAACATAGTACCATGTCATCTTTTCTATTTTGCAGAAGGATCCTGAACGGGCATTGAAAATGACAACAAGGACAACATTGCTGGAGATTTGGAGGTATTTATGTCTCTTTTCAATTGGTTGTTGGTCCAATCACATAATTGACTGACTCCTTTGAAAGCTTTGGACTGAGACTGACCTTTGTTCTCTCTGTATTTTGGGTGAGACAGGGATGGTGGACTGAGAGGGCTATTTGCAGGTGTGGGCCCTCGTGTGGGCCGCACCGGCCCTTCGGTAGGGATAGTCGTCTCCTTTTACGAAGTTGTCAAGTATACTTTATACCACAGACATCATCACACTTCATAATAAGACTATACACGGGGATTGCTCTTTAAGGCTCTCAAGTTTCAATCTAATGGTTTATGGAAGGTCTCTTTGGTTTGGTTCATGGAATATCAACACCAGAAACCTACAATGTTTTGACATCGTAAGAAGTCAGAGCTCTGTGACTGTGAGGCCAATTGATTCCCACACATCCCACCTTCATTTGCAAAATAATTGTAAAAGCTAACAAGGATGGTGTTGTTATTGTTACACGCGTGTAAATTCCTGCCATTTTAAGAGGCAATTTTGCCTTTAGCTCTGTAGAAATGGAAGTCTGAGGAGGCGGAATTGCATAACTCCTTAGCGTGATTGAAGTTGTTTGCATTCTGACAACTTACATTCGTTGGAGAAATAGTTAATAAACGTTGGCAAAAAAAGGAAATAATATAAACCCCATCATTAGCAATGTTTCATTTATGTTTTCTTAGTTTATAAACTCTCCTGGTTTAGAGAATGACTTGATCTACATTCCTGCCTATCCGGGTTGAAGACTGGGTGGTTACTTTGGATATTGTGTTGTTTTTCATTTCTCTTTGTTGTATTTTTCCTTTCCTCTTTGTTGATGCGCTTACAGAGAGAAATAAGAGAGAATTGTGTATTCAATATCTGAGAGAAGTTCATACATACCCATTAATCCCTATTTGTACTAATACTTCCTCCAACTAATAACCCTTGAACTAATATAACACTCACGTTACAATACACCCCCTAAAATAATATCCTTGTACTCAAGGATGAGTGCAATTGTTTAAAACAAAAAACACATTCAAGAATCTAAATATAATAGTTGGACTTAGGATATTAAATGTACTAAACACTTTACAATTTTCCTGACCCCACCAACAATATAGCCCAAAATCAAATCTTCAAACAGCTTCATCGTTATTTACCATAAAAAAATGCATGAATGTTGCACTAATCCCTCAAAGGAGAGGCCCATTATCATGATCCAAATAAGCTCAGCTCCATTGTTTCCAGATATGTGTCTAGAGGCTGAAACAATGTACTCTATGGTGTCAATGGGAAACTTCTGGACAACAATACAACCCTTAGATCCATTGAATTTGCGTGTTTGACCCTTAGATCTCACTTTATCAAAGGAAACCAATTATTTTGACATCATCTAGGCATTAACGCTCAAAAACAAGGAAGAGAATTTTGAGGCTATTGAAGAAGCTAGAGCTACAAAATTGAGATCCCATGCATGGTTTCTCATGACGTTGCAGTTGCACAGCCGCTGGTGGTGTAGAATCGGATGAGAAGCTGAGAAAATAAGTCCTGCAAATCGATGGTGGAAGAACATCACGAAAATGATTCCATTGGTGAACAAAGGGCATGAATAGCTTAGGCGAGTGGTGTAGTGGTTGAGTATGTAATGTAGTAGCAGGGCTTTACGTTGCTAAGTTGGAAGTGAAGTTGGGCATGGCGTCCTTGCCATTTTGCATCTTCTTCACAAAGAACGTAGACGGAGGAACTTGCAACTTGGATTCCTTCACAAGTGACTCTAGAAGTGTGTAGCACGTAGAATCCAAAACTGAAGAAGGCCTAGATGACCACAACTCATAAGTAGAAAGTAGTAAAGGCACGTTCTTGTGCAGAGTTTGGTAGACGTCGACATTGAAAGAAGGCGTCGAGGACTAAATAGAGCATGGCGATGCAAAAAACCGGGACGTGCTTGGAGCTGCAGAAAGCGGATCCGTAGAGATCACCATGCGTGTGATTTGGGCTTGTCCCCAGTTGATTCAATAATGGGTCGGGCACTGAACTTATAAGATGTTGTGAAGTTGCCATCTGCGAAATCTTCTGAACAAAAAGTAGTGGGGGCATCTTTTGATTTTGTGAGTACATCTTATTGCTAGTGAACATTGAAAGCGAAGAAGGATTGCATTCTTGAGCAAGTGCCTTTAGGGCTTGAATCATGGCAAGACTAGTCTTCAAGTCGATGGGTGTGTTTGCTTTTTTTTTTGTTTGCTGTCGCCTCTCGTTTGTTCATATTTCTTGATAAAATGGCATTCATCTTCTATGCTCTTAAACCCTTTGGTTCTTTGAAATTGTTATATGTGACTTCCAAATCCAAAATTATTTCATATTTTTCTTCATCTTCGCCATCGTCATTCAATTCCACCTTTGCTTCTATGACGGATTCATCGTTCTGCATTTGGTTTTTCACATCATTTATATTCATGCCATCATCTTCATCTATTCCGTTTCCATTGGAAAACCGTCAGGGATACCATTGTTGCATATAGAAAGAAAAATAAGAGAGTTTTGTGTATTCAATATTCAAGACAAATTCATTCATCTCCATTAATCCATTTTTGTATTAATACTTCCTTTAACTAACTAATAACCCATTGAACTAATATAACAGTTTGGGATAGGGGTGTTCACAGCACAGGAATGAGGCATGCTTGTTCTGCATCCTATCCTAAAAAAGAAACAGGACAACAAATCAACTCTGTCCCCGTCCCATTATTGGTCAAGAGATGAACGGGACGTCCCGTATATTTTAAACATGCTAATGTGAAGCACTCAAGCGTGTGAGCAAGGAGACTGTTTACATACTTAAATATTTCTCATATTTTGTATTAAAGATAATAAGATATAACAAGTGTGATAATATCTTCTAATATGAGTAATATCTATAAAAAAAGATGTTTGTTATATCTTTAATAAAAATATTAGATAAGATGGTAAAAATAATAGATATATTGAAGTATTAGATATTTCTAATATTTTGAATGATCCTATCAAATATATGATCAATATCATAATTTCTTTATATTGATTACATCAAATATATTAGTATATCATTTAAAAAATATGTTATATTATTTTTAACAAATAAATAGTCAGAAAGGACAAAAGGCCGGATGGAATAAAGCCCTCGGTATGATTGAAACGTTAGAACGGGCAGAGGTGAACTTTGGTTCATACCGGTCGCTGTGTTTTAATCGTGGAATGAATACCTTCAGTTGCCAAAAACTCTCTCTCTCTCTCTCTCTCTCTCTACACACACACACACACACACACACATCTCAGTTTATAAACTCTTTGATTGACTGCAAGATGATAAGTGATGGGGATAGGGATGACAGATGCTAAAGAGAGGATCGATATTCCTATCTCTTCTAAGATTAAAAGAGTGCAATAATAAATTACTACACAAAAATAAAACGGTATAACGAATGAGCACAATAATCCCAAAAATGTGAATAAAAGAATCCAGATACAAGAAAAGAATCCAGAAGAAGAAGATGATGATGATTAAAAAAACCGGCCACTATGATGAATCTCTCTGAGGTGCCTAGTGTGAAAACGCATCAAGAGGGTGAATGAGGTATGTCAGAAGCAGTGCCACAAACATGAGCAGGTAAGCAATCCCTTGGTCAATTGAGGTACCTGCATAACAAAATAAAAATTAATCAGCATGACCCAATCAATAATTTATTCTTCATATTTATGTAGCATGTTAAAATACGAGTTCCAAACTTGCATAACCCTGTAAAGGTGAAATGCAAAACCAGTGCTGGAAAAAAAAGAAAAGAAAGGAGCACAGCGGATAGAGAAGTTCAAAAGTTGAAGAAACTCGATTTTGAATACCGAATTGGAAAATGTTGCAGAGGACCAGAGAGAGAGAGAGAGAGAGAGGGAGAGGGAGAGGGAGATTGGGTTGTTTCTATGAAAATTGAAGTAAACAGTATCAGATTTGTTACCGTCGCTGGAAGGGCCGGGAGCGGGAGCGGGAGGGAATGATTGGCCTTGAACATTGAAGGGCATAAAAATGGCGAAAACGAGAGCATAGATCGCTACTGTTCCAGCACAACTATTGAAAAACGCCATGCTTTTAAGAAAATCAAATGACTAGAAGAAAATAGAATGAACAAGGTTCAAAACAAAACCACTTGGCTGTGTATGTTGATGGTATGAGGCTCACTGAAGCTGCTTTATATAACAGAGGAGAGAAGGTTGAAGGTGGGCCAGTGAGCCGTGTGTGTGTGAGGCTGGAAATATAATGGTGCTGGTTCATCTCTGTCTCCCCCTCGTCTTCCGTTGTAATGGGACCCACCTGGGCCGTTAGGTACATTTTTGTTTGTTTTTTAATGAATAATCTTCGCCGTAATCTGCAAAAGATCATAGGATGCTTTGGATTGCAGCGTGCCGTTGCAGTCAATACTATCCGCTATCTGAAGTTTGCAAAATTGGCTCAGTTGGGATTCAAAGTTGTATCACGTTATCCCTATTTTGAATTTAAATTTGAAATTGAAATTTTAAGTTTCCCAAGATAATCGTTTAGGTGATCACAAAAGTTTCCCTAGATAATCGTTTAGGTGATCGCAAAATAGTAGCACAGTGACTTCTTTTTTATTTTTTATGACTTACCGCATGCGAGGGAGTGATTCAGAATCACGTTGTACGTAAATTAAAATAAAATTTCTTTCACATACTTACATTGGTATCCTAAAATCGTTCTCTCAACAGATTTCCAAACACACATTAAATAGCACTTTTCTTCGCTCGAGTATTTCAAGTTTATTTCTTTCCTTTCATATATGATTAGAATTTACATGAATTATTAGTCACTAGGGTATATCAGGCCCGGACAATACATATAAGATACTACTATTTTAACTTTAATATAAAATATAATTGATTAATTCAAATGAATTAAAAAATTAAATAAATTACTTTAAATTGATCAAAAAATAAACTACTTTTTTCATAAAAACAATAAACTAATTCAAAGTATTTATATTTATTATTTTTAAAAATTAATTTGTATGACCTATAACTATATAATCTAATAATATAAAAAATTAGTTTAGATGTATCACATAATATATTATTTAATTTATTTAATCTCCTTAAATTAATCAATTAGATCTTATATTAAGGGTACTCAAATGTTATAATAGCATATATATTGTTTAAGTATTTAATATTATAATTTTAAGTCATGTTTGATTGTATAAAACTATAAATACATATTAAATTCTGGCCAAATAAGTACATTAATTTATGTTGGCTATATTCAATAATTGAAAAGGTGATGTGAAAAGATCAGGAAAGTGTATATATGTGTTTTGGGCCACTACATTTAATTGGGCTTTATACCAAACATACTCTTTTTTGTTTTGGCCCAAAAAACATTCACATTTCACAGCGCATAGGGAAAGGGACGCTGAAATCAGAGTGATTGGCAGAATAGAAAGCAGAGGAAGATGATTTACAGAAAGTGGTCCCTCCTCACCGGACCGGCGGCTATTGTTGGCGGCATAGTTGGCACCATCGTTGTCGCTAATCTTGTCATCGATGTATTTTCTTCCTTTCCTCTTTCTCAAATCCCTCAAATCTTTTGTCCACCTCGACCGTGGTTAATCCCCATTCTAGATTTGTACGAAAGCGTTGATTTTGATAGTTTATTGGGTTTGGATGCGGATAAGTGATCTGATTTTTTTTTCATGATTTCGCTAGTTTCTTCTGATTAGATATCTTGCATTGATTTTAGTTGTCTTTTGACTCGTAAATTATCGTTTGATTCGGTTCTTGGCGTTGCTGACCGCTTTGGGTCGTATGAGAAGAATGAAATTGAAATTCGAGTTTTAAGTTGTAGATTCTCTTTCATTATTATACCTGGAAATAGAAAAATGTTCTTCTGTGTGCGCTATGGGGTGAAATTTTTGTGCATTCTTGCAGGGGTTTGGCTTCTTTTGAATTACAAATTATAGCTAGAATATTCCATAAAAATGATGAATGATTTACTATGAGGTTCATGATCTACTGGGTTCGTTATTTGCATGAAAGTCTCTGTATCTGATTGATTGATGTGGTTGGTTTGATCACTGTGCTAGCTGTAATTGAAACTTCAGTCTCAGCCATATCTCACCTAGGGCTTTTCTTAGTTAAAGATTGCTTTCAATCATCAGGCATCACTGGGATCAAGGAGATACGATAATATATTTTGGGTTGTGTGTATATGCATATCAGCATTAGAATTAGTTAGAATTCTCTATGTAATAGCATGTCTCGAATTAATGTGATTAAGCATTGCTGATAACATTACCAGCTGATAATAGCTGCTTATAATAGGAAGCCTAGAATATTATTTCCTGTACAGATGGCATCGTTCTGTTGTAACCGTACAGCCACTGTTGCCAATAAATTGTGATTGCTCGGAATGCAATGGTTATTCCATTGAGCCCTTTATTCGGTTGGTTATTATCCTTTGGTTTTTTGTCTCCTCCTTTCTTTCTGAATTGGACCTTGTTCTCTTGACTCTTTTGTTTTTTACCCATGTTATCTCGAGTCTGTTACCAATACCAATTTGTACACCACATTGTGATTGCGTTCATCGACCCAATAAACAGATTGCAGAACTATCGAACCTTCAAGAAAATGTACAACCGTCTCTACAGTTTCCTTGATGTTGTTAATTACCAAAAAAAACAGAATGTAAATGTTATGGTGGGATGAATTGTAAAATAAATCATAATGAGTTATTTTAAGATGAGATATTCATGGTAGATTGTGAATTTTGCTTTATCTGTAGTAAATTCTGTCCGATTCTAATGATTTGAGATTTATTTGGGTCTGTGGCCACTGCTTCGTTGTGTATTAATGTGTTCTAATTCCGTTGGATGATTGTGACTGACTTGTTGTAATGAAATTTGCAGAATCCATTCCTTAAAAGAGAGACAAGGAACCCTGAGGTTCAACATGCGACGAAGTAGGTGGAAGATGTCAAAAGGAGTTTAAAGTGGGGGTGTCTCCTAATCTGTCTTTTTTAATGATCTCTTTGTATGATGTCTTTGCATGCGAGACTTGTGCTCATTAATGAATGAATAATTCTGGGATATGAATCCTAGTACTGTGTATCTGATGTTTCCTTTACGAAAGTATTAGAGGATAGACTCTTTGACAAAAATTAGATACCGGGCCTTCCATTTCCTCCAAAATACCCCCCTTAATAGGAAGAAAATTAAATAGGAAAGAATGTTTCGAGGAAAATTCTCAAAAGTAGTAAAAAAATTATAATTTTGAAAAAAATTTCTCATGATATTTTGTCGTCCGTTTTCTTCTATTCAAGCCAAGGCTTGAGATGTTGGACATTCTGACATTTCAATCTTTATTTAATTATAGAAAAAAAAATGAATCATAAAATAAAGACCGTCTTTCTTTTTTTGATACACCAAGACCGTCTTTCAATTGAGAAACAATGGGTTGATGTAATGAAACGTTTATGTAATCTGATAATTGTGTTGTCTGGGGCCTCAGTCCAATTGGTATCCAGTGCTTCCCTCAAAATATATATCCTCGAGTGTAAGGTTGAGTGCGAATTCTCTGCGTGAGGCTATTAGTTCCAATTCCATGCTGGGATTATGAAAGTTGAATGAAACCAGACGGGAGTGGAGGGTCAGGATTGTGGTGCAGCAAGAGAATCCATACGCCTTTGAGGCGGCCCACAAAATTCGCGTACAATTTTGTGGAGGTACTTTGAAGCTTGAACAATGAAAGCATACTGGCCCGTAATTAATATAAAAATTATTTGACCTTTTTTTTTGTGATTAAGAAAGTTAATAAACTTGTATTGATCATTTTTTTCTAAAACTAATTTATCTTATTTATAAACTGATGTATAATCTAAGTATTTCAAAATATATATATTATAGTTAGGTAGTTTATTTAATTTTTTTAATATTATCAAAAAAATCAAATGGTTTTTATATTAAATATCACATGTAAATTATAATGGCAGTTATTTTCTTTTAATGCCATATGATAAAATTACAGGTTGAACTTTCAGTTTGCAAACAAGCTGCAAAACAAAAGGCAAGAATAATGGCCTTTTTGCTGCAAAAAACGAAACCTTTCTTGTATTCCCTCCTATAAACAAAAATTACATTCCTCACCCTCCCAAACACATGCTTGAGCTTCAATGTTATCTGCCACTGACAAGCATTTCCATTACCAGATCATTCCACGAGTCGATCGGTCCCGGCAAGCACCAATGCAAACAATCATTCTGAACCTTAGCATTTGTATCCCTTGCAAATGGCTGGTATTGCCGGTACGGCCCCGGGTGCCCGTCAGGTCTCAAGAGGGACAGAAAAGTTGTGTCCAGAAGATTCAAAGTTGCACCATGGTTGGATCCTAATGATGATGCAGCCTTCTCAAATTCATCTAGCTCAATTTC
>JANTPZ010003233.1:0-13226 GCA_025593235.1 Vachellia pachyceras
TTAGAAGAAAATACAGACAGAATATTATCTAGAATTGCAGAAGAAGCTTCCTCTAGCCTTAAAGAGCTTGAGTCTCACTATTATTCTTCTACACAGAAGAATATTGATTGCCAGGAACCATGACTGATATTCTGTTCATCCACCTTGAACCTCAATCTTGATGAAAAATATTTTTCAAGCGCATAAATAGATTAGTTTTCCTGTTTTCAGAATTCATACGAGTTTTCTTCGTTTGAATTAGTGGACTTTAGGACTAGGTTGAAGAAATTGGTATCTCATTTCTGATGCGTACAATGTATGGTAGATTGTGGCCCATGGAATGAGGAACGGAATTTTTGTACACCATTTATAGCTCGCCCTTTATTATGATGATGATTATTCAATGTGACTTGATCGCTTAGCCCTTGCTTCTTTCTTTGGTCCCGAACGAGAATCAGATAAAGAAGAGTTCCGATCCCTTTATTTCACTATTAAGCTTTGGAAGTTGACTTAGCTCTAGCTATCAGGCTTCTAGAAGATTCCATTCTAAGGTTAGAAGAAGGCTAAATTGGGGCTTTCCTCTCCTTTAATGGCTTTCGCTATCCAACTTGCATATTTAATCAAGAATCATGGTAGCTTTGACCCATTTCTTTACTCTATTTAGCTGTCAGATTTCAATTTTTAAGCAATTATTAATTAGTCTTGTACTCCATGGTTAATACAGGAGTTATATAACTAATTTGGATAGATTAAGGTAGTTATATTAGTTATTTGTAATAATTATGGGTTGATTTCTCAAAAATGTCATCTTCCATTATTACTACCTTAGATGGAAACTCTTGTTTTATCAATCACTAAGAACATCTTAAAAAAATGAAAAATTTGGTAGATAAAGTGACAATCTCATATTTAGGATCAAATTGAACATGTACTAGATCTTATACAGCACATGAGAGAGTACTATTCAGTACTGATGAAGAACCGTATTAGCATGTTCCTGATGGATACGGCAGTCGATCAATTGTGTTGTTCCTCATTTTCATACATGATCCATGTTGAACCTAATTTGATTTATGTTTTAGGCCTTTATGAAAAATTATCTCTGCTCGCCAAGTAATTGAAAAAAAAAAATTGACTTCAAAATAATTTATATCTTGAGCAATAACAAATAATAAATCGTTGATCAATAAGTTCCTCTTAATAACTTCGCTAAGTTTTTTCTTTGGGCTTCTTTTAGTATTTTTAGAGGACTCCATATTGATTTATTTGAATAAAGAAAATATTTACACCCATTTTTACCATTCTTTTCAAAAAAAAGAAAACGTATATACTCATCAAAATTTAAAAGGATCATCATAAGTTGTATCCAAGTAGATAAGAGCAATGATAATTTTTTTGGATTTGTGCGAATGAGAAGTTACCATCATAAAAAAAAAAATCCATTAATGATACACATACATTAATCTATAGCACATGAATGATCTAAATGGAAACAAATTCCTCAAGGGGTCTCCTAAGATTCCTTTCAAATGATTTTGTCATTTTGCTTAAATGCCTGTGCCAGTGTACATGCCTATGATGATTCTCATATATTTTATTTTTAGGGGCAAAATCTCTCCAACCTGCTGAAAAAAAAAACAGAGAAAAGGTCATAACTTATAATATCAATATCATACATTTCATGTAATGTCCATCAAGTAGGATATAGCTATTGCAAGATCAAAATAGAAGTCAAAAATAGAAAAAAAAATGAAAATGTGAGGGGAAGAAAGACTTAGCCTACAATAGCAATTGAGCCATTATTTCAGAGAATAAGACGCTTTTCCATTCCTCTTCTCATGTATGACAATCTCCTTTTTTTTTGTATCTCTCTTCATTTTTCTTTCTTGTTAAACACTGCCTTTTGATTCCAAAAGACTAAATTGGTGATTCAACAATTTTTTTATTTGATATGTCTCTGCTAAATTATGAGTTTTCTTAACTGCTGTTCTGTTTCTACATTCTTCCCTTTTACTTCCAAAATTTCCTCTCAAGAACTCTCAATATTGTTTATTATGAAGCAATCAAGAACTGGCTCAATCTTCCATACCATCATATGTCATTTCCTTCCTAATTAACCATTAATTAATAGCCTTCAGATTTCATTTTGTATGTTTGGCTTCAATTAACGTTTTTCTCTTACCCCCTTTTCTTTCTGCAATTCCAAAAAAGAAAAAAAAAAAAGCTTTTGGCAATTCAAAGCGTGGGTAATCATCAAGATTGTTGTCAATGTCATTTTGACTTTTACATTCAGGTTTGTCTCGATTTCTCCGTATTCATTATCTTACCTGGTGGTTCTTTTTTGTTAAATCAATATACATTTTTTCCTTTTTAAAATTGTTTATCTTAAGACTTTGGGCTTTGAAAATTTCCTAAGAAAATCTTAATGATTATGATTTTCATTATACTAATATTTTTTATATGACTATCTGATTGGGTTGGATTTTAAGTACTGTTAGATTCAATTGTTATTAGCTCTTCTTAAAAGCATATTCTACATTCACACACACACACATAAACTCGAGACTTATAGTGAATTTGAAGTCTTGCTTCCAACTGAGTTATCAACATTTGGTTGACTTTCAAATACCAATTTTCTGTGTCATTAATAATTCATTACATGCTCACCATGAATTGATTTTTTTAGTTCTTGCCATCCTTGACATTTTGATTTGTGCTATGAATGATCAACAACAAGCAATTTTTGATTCCTTTTTTTTATATGGTTCTTTCTCTTTATATGACCATATTCGTGGAAGGGGGACCTACACCTTCCTTCCTTTTTATATTTTAACAGGGGTGAATTATTTCAAGATGTCCAGATTGAATATTTGGTTTGAAGTTTGTAGAAGGGCTTAGATCTGTTATATATTATTCCTAGTTAAGAATTTTCAATATTTTTATGTAATTTTTCTTTTTTTGCAGAAAATTTCTTGAGGGCTGATTTATTTGACGTAAGTGTGGCCACCATGTCTCTTTATTTC
Source organism: Vachellia pachyceras (assembly GCA_025593235.1). Lineage (NCBI taxonomy): Eukaryota > Viridiplantae > Streptophyta > Magnoliopsida > Fabales > Fabaceae > Vachellia > Vachellia pachyceras. Next base: position 3,003 of record JANTPZ010003233.1, read on the forward strand.
AATATAAACATCACCTTCTCAAGAACAAACATATGTCACTAATATATGGATGCCTGCTTCATTTCGACTAAAGAACTGTTTAATCAGTAACCTTCACAGCCAATTTTTGGGGAGAGATTGAAAGAAAATAGAGAGAGAGAGAGAGTGTGTGTAGAGTTGTAACACTTCACTCTTTTGTGTCACACTTTTCTGTAAATTTGTGGCATACTATTACACAGAATCACAATCTATATATGGCTTTCCTGTGGTAACTAACATTTTTCTCTAAGAAGATTATTTTACTAGATATTGAAAGAGGTTGAACAATTATTTTAGGGGAGAATTATTGTGCTGTCCCATGAGAAATCTAGTAATTAAAAAAATCTCATAGTTTCCGTATCGAATCTTGTCATTACATGATACTCACTTGTTGTAAGACTTTTTAATCATTAAATTGCTTGTGTGGGCTATATAGTAATTCTCCCTAATTTTAAACTATTAAGCTAAGGATTTTGATATGGGGTGGTTCTGTTTTGAGATTTCCTTATGTTTTCTAGAACCAGTTGCCAACTCCTCTCTTTCTGATACACTTTCTTCCTTGTATTTAGATGAAAGACGATTTGCCAGTGGGTGATACATCATGTGGTTCCCCAAAACATCTCATCAAGCCCAACCAAGCTGCGAAAAAGACATCTGAATCCCACAAATTAGAACTACTCAACAAGAAGATGATGTCTGCAAGTCATGATCCTCAAGGGTCATCTGCAAGGAGTTTTCCCTCGCCTTCAATGAACAATAACCATGGCTATGGCAGCGGCAATAGTTCTCGTAGTGACAGTTTAGAAAGCACAAGTAGTGCACACATTAAGCCTCATACTGGCGGTGACATAAGGTGGGATGCCATTAACATGGTTTCTAGAGGAGCCCCTCTTGATCTTAGCCATTTTCGGCTTCTCAAGCGAATTGGCTATGGAGATATTGGGAGTGTGTATCTCGTAGAACTCAGAAAAACTAAGACTTATTTTGCCATGAAAGTGATGAACAAGGCAGCTCTTATAAGTAGGAATAAACTACTAAGAGCACAGACAGAAAGGGAGATTCTTCAACTTCTTGACCACCCTTTCTTGCCAACTCTGTATTCGTACTTTGAAACTGACAAGTTCTATTGTTTGGTCATGGAGTTCTGCAGTGGAGGTAACCTTCACTCTCTTCGGCAGAAGCAACCAAACCAGCATTTCACAGAAGAAGCAGCAAGGTTAGTGACTAATCCGACATTTGATTTCATAATCAACGCATATTAAACAAATATTTACAAATAAATCTAATCTGCAAAATATTAACAGATCAAATCAATCTTAAGAAGACTTGTAACTATATCAACCATGTTAGCAGTCAAAAACTTCTCACGTGTATACGTATCCTTCTATAACTTTTTTTCTTTTTTCTATCAATTGAGCTTTCATGAAGAATTTTCCTGAAAATGTCATATCCCTACTTTGATAATATAGGCTGATAACCGGTCCACAATTAGAGCTGATATATTGTAAAGAAAATGAAAAAAAAAACAGAAGAGATTATTCTCTTAGTTACTCTGATGTGAAATAAGTGTCCGTTGCCAAGAAGTGCCACGGTATCATAGATTTTTGGTGAAATCTATTCAGTTGACTTTAATTTCTTTCTCATACTCATCCTCTTATCACGGGTTCCATAGCATTTTTCTTTAAACTTTTGAAGGGGACTCGTTTCCTGCATTTCCGCATCTCCTCTATTTTTCTGCATACTTTTGTGTACATGTTTACCAGTAAATGCAAACATTTTCTTTTAAAAAAAACTATTTTTACTCTTGTCCTCTTCCTTTATATTCCTTTTTTGTGTTGCCAAAATATTTAATTTGGTTCTGCTTTTTGATATTATACTGTAAAAGCAATCTCAGAATTGTGTTTTCATTCTCATGCTAGGTTTTATGCTTCAGAGATATTGTTAGCTCTTGAGTACCTGCATATGCTAGGGATAGTGTACAGAGACTTGAAGCCAGAGAATGTGTTAGTCAGAGACGAGGGCCATATAATGCTCTCAGATTTCGATCTATCCCTTCGCTGCTCGGTCAATCCTATGCTCGTCAAGTCTTCATCTGCCCATGTAAGTGGTAGTAGCAATGGCAGTAGTGGAGGTCATTCTGGGTTCATTTTGGATGACCAGCAAGCAGTACAGAGTTGCATACAGCCATCAACTTTCTTCCCACGCATTTTACCATCGAAAAAAAACCGAAAATCAAAGTCAGATTTCGGCCTCGTAAATGGAGGAGCTGCCCTCCCTGAATTCATGGCAGAGCCTTCAGATGTGAGGTCAATGTCCTTTGTAGGGACACATGAATACCTTGCACCTGAAATCATCAGAGGAGACGGTCATGGCAGTGCAGTAGATTGGTGGACTTTTGGGATCTTCTTGTATGAGCTTTTACACGGGACAACGCCCTTCAAGGGAGCCGGAAATAGGGCTACACTTTTCAATGTTGTAGGACAGCCCTTAAGATTCCCAGAAAATTCACAGGTAAGTTCTGCAGCAAAAGACCTTATCAAAGGATTGCTAATCAAGGAGCCTCCAAAGCGCATTGCATATATAAGGGGTGCCACAGAAATAAAACAGCACCCATTTTTTGACGGAGTCAACTGGGCTCTAGTTAGAAGTGCCCTGCCTCCTCATATACCGGATCCCGTAGATTTTACTAAGTATGGTAGCCATGAATCAGCAGACAAGGTGTTAGTTATTGCAAAAGATAAAAACGCCCCAAACGGTCCTGCTAATTCTTCTTACCTGGATTTTGAGTACTTTTAGCAGAAAAGGAATGTACTGTACGAAAGGGTCATCCCCTTTTCTCCCATAAAGAAAGAGTGGAGGAGAGCCTGAGTAAATAATGACTGCATGCATAATACAGATATGTAAATTTTATCAATTATTGTTTATCCTTGAGTTTCTTTTAGTTTTAGGTCTTCAGTACATGTTTTGAGAATGAAGGATTGAATTTTTGGATGAGTATTATACTGTAACATATGAATTCCTGTTACAAAGGCCAAAGTAATATGGGAAGCTTGGTCTTACATTGAGTATTATGAAGTGTTGTTAGGGTAGGGTTCTCCAACCCGGGTGTCCATCTTAATACTACTGATACCTTCAAATGAGCTAGACCAGAATGCAAATAGATGACTTTCAATTTTCCTTTATTTTTTTTCTAATAGTCCAAAATTGGATACATATTCAAGGTTTCATTTCCCATTGCTAGGCATGACTGGTAATCCTTTCCCAATTAAGTAGGTGCTCAAGAACCAAACTGGCTTTGTGCTAAAATATTCCATACATAAAGACTAAAGAGCTTCAGTTGAATACAACTTCCACACACAAGATTTTTTGCTTCTCCTACTCTTACCAAGATTTTTGCTTCTCCTACTTTTACCATATTTTATATTGACATGGAGAAAGTGATAAATATACAACTTAAAAGCAGTTTTACAAATTTAAACTTGTAGGTTAGAGATCATAAAACAGGGAACTTCGTACTATATGGCCAGAAGGTTTATTACACAAGACTCCATCACTGAGTCAATTTATTTTCCAGATAGATTAAATAGTCTGTCAGTGATCATCACATTCCCAAGTTAACATGATATGGGAGATGGACCAATAGGTATAGTACCACATGTGACTAAAGAAAGGGCTTTCTTTTCCCACAAATAAGCTGCCTTGATGTGAGACAAATTATTGGAAATCTCAGCTAACATTTAGCCCGAACTCTACAGTTTAGCTTTTGTAGATAGTCTGGTTCTCAGCTCCTTGGCTACGGCATCAATGAACTCTTCAGTATTCAAATACTGGGACCTAGAAACCCTACAAGAAAGAAGAAGTATACGTAATACCATGATTGAGAAGAAGCTAGTATTTACCCCAAAATATATCTACTGGCTCCAAATTACCTTGGCCCATGAACAAGAAGCGCAAGATCCTTTGTCATCCTTCCCAATTCAACTGTTCCAATGCAAGCTGCTTCAAGTTTCTCGGCGAAGTTCAACAATCTAGCATTTCCATCCAACTTTGCCCTAAGAAAATCAATTTTCTTTAAATTTTTCATCCAATCTAGGGACGGATTCAACATTTTGTTGGGAAGAAAGGGGGAAGTGGCTAGAACATAAAAAAAATTGATCAGTTACCTGTGTGCCAGACCTCGTGACCAGGCAAAAATGGATGCTATACTATTTGTACTAGTTTCACCTCCCTTCTGATGAACCCTGTAATGACGTGTAACAGTGCCATGGGCTGCTTCTGCTTCAATGGTTTTTCCATCAGGGCAAACCTATAACCAAATGTAGCATCTCAAGCTTCTATTTTAGAGACAACATAAGGAAGAGTGACAAGAAGAAACAAAAAAACGATATATCTCAGAAGAAGGAATACTTCAAAGGGTTAGGAAAGAGATACCAGTACTGATGTCATCAAGCCCAAAGAACCAAATCCTGTTCAAGTAAACAATTGCTCGGATCAATTTATGGATCAGATTACCTGGTCAGGAATTTCTGAAAGCATTTTCCCATCTGTGAATTAATTAACAGCCCACAAAACTTTCAAGGACCTATAACTAAGTTCTCAACTGCACGTAGGTAAATACACCTTGGGCTAAGAAATCACTCTGCACATCCCCATCATAATTCTTGCAGGCCCATACATAACCTCCATCGCTTTTAAGAGCATAAGCAACCATATCATCAATGAGACGGTGTTCATACCTAAAAGCCAAAAGTATATATTAGAAATTAACTTGCCAATAATATTTTGATAAGCATGACAAGAAAATTATCTGACCATATCCCTGCAGCTTTGAACTTGGAACTCCATTGACTGTCATAAACTTCCTGGAAAATGTCCTTGAATCTTCACAGAAACAAAGAGAGAAGAAAACTTAATGGGAGGAATGTATGATTCCACTTCATCCCCAACAAGGACCGCAAGAATACCAGCATACCTGCCATCATATTTCTTGAGGATCGTATTTTTAGTGCTAAGATAAAGTGGCCACTTTTTCTGGCAAGCAATGTTCATTGAAGCCTCGGCAAAAGCTCGAATGGACTGTTTCCAGACCAAATACAGAATAGTTTTAGCTAATGAAATCTCATATTATTTCGTGGATAAAAATAAAAAGAAGCACCACCCGTATGCAAACCTCATCAGTGTTATACATGGACAAAGCTATGCCTCCAGCACCAGTAAATTCATAGACCTCTAACTCTTTTGTTTCATCATGTCCATTGGGTACTGTGAAGGTACATATAAACTTCATAAGATACTTGTCAAATGTGAGATTGATTAAGCAAGTTGACAATTGTATCGAAATTGAACTTATTGAATCTTGAGAAAATGTTAACTAGAATCAGAATTTACCAAAAAGCAACTTTAGCTTTCCTTGCCCCTTTATTACTGTATCAGTTGCTCGGTACTGATCACCAAATGCATGCCTTCCGATGCAGATGGGCTTTGACCAACCTAAAAGATCAGATGGATTGTACTCCCAAAATACCATCATAAAGTAAAATTCACATAGTAAGTTTTAGTCTTTTATGAACCTGAAACAAGACGAGGGATGTTTCTGCAGATAATTGGCTCTCTAAAAACGGTACCTGTAGAGTCAAATGTTCCAAAAGGACTCAGCTAATGATTCAGAATGGCAGGATTACAGGAATCATTAGAAATATTAGTTACCGTTCAGAATGTTCCGAATGGTGCCATTAGGACTCTTCCACATTTTTTTTAAGTTAAATTCCTTGACACGAGCTTCATCTAAAAAAATAAATCCTTTGCATGAGAAATTTATTTATGCAAGAAGTTACTAATTTGAAAGATGATGATAGAAACGCAACATTCCATATAAAGTTAATTACAAATACCTGGAGTTATAGTAGCACATTTGATAGCCACATTATACCTGCAGAAAAGAAAATGAGAATTGCAAAGTAAAATTAGGAACCTTCAACAGGCAGCGTGGCTTATTTGGGGAAAGAAACAGAAATTAAGATAGCTCTGCTTCTTTCCAAAAACTTTGAAAGACATAACATCCAAAGCTAAATAAATTGAACTTAATCAGGTTGATGTCCTAACCAAATACATCCAATATCCATACGCTACATAGAGTCATAGATACAATTTAGTGCATGTTGTCTTTCTATGTAATCTAATGGGTACCTAAGTGGGATGAGGAACCCAACCCCAAAGCTAGCTATTGAGGCGGGACAACCAACCCACTCAAATACCTCATTAAGCATTCCATTCTACTCAATATGGGATTTGGTATTCCATACTACTAAGTCTCAATCAATTGGCCCCATGGAAAGTCGATGTCTCGGTGGTTACACTCCACGGCATTTCACTCGGCCTCTTGCTAGTTAAAACCCTCCGTGGGTAGCCCTCTCCGAAGAGGTCGTAATCCTGGCTCTGATACCAATTGATGGGTACCAAAGTGGGATGAGGAACCTATACCAAAAGCTAGCTATTGAGGCAGGAGAACCAACCCACTTGAATACCTCATTGAGCATCCCATTCCACTCAATGTGGGATTTGGTATCCCATACTACCAAGTCTCCATCATAATGTCACACATTTCTTCTTCAAACAATTCAATCTTCTAAAATGCAGAGCCTACTGTCAAGCGTAACTATAATATATTAGTTGACTTTTAAATATCCTCAACAATAAAAGCTTTATATCTAATCAAAGCATCTTCATTTCTTTACTTTCTTGATCTTCTCGCTGTATAGTTCAACAACCTCTCCGCCACAAGAATAATTTCTGCGGATACAATGTTTCCAATAAACTTGTCTTCTAACGGGCAACTATAATGCTAAGGAAAGGTATAAGCAGCCAACATATCACAATAGTAGGAGCACAAGGAAATCAGAAAATACTGGATACCAAGCAGAAAAGGTGGCGTTGGTCACAACAGTCAAATGACATATACTCAAAGTCCAAGAATGAGAGTACATACTTGAGAGTAGCTTCAGCACTTTCAACAGTAACTCTATCGTTAGTAGCATCCCGATGAGGAAGGCCAAGGTCAAAATACTTAATATCCAACTCCAGATAAGGGAAAATAAGCTGCAAAACGAAAAGAGAAAGGGGGAAAATGCATCTAACATTCAAGAAAAAGAAAAGAAAAGAAAGGAGCCTGACTATTTCATGAAGATGATGCAAGACATAACTACCTTGTCTTTTATCATTTTCCAAATTACCCGCGTCATTTCATCTCCTACATGTGTAAAAAAGGATGTTTGATCACAGAAAGAAAGTAGGAAAATGTTTTCTTGGTACCGATTCAACTACAATGACAGAAGAATAAAAGGCTTGACGTTAGTAGTGGCTGTCTATAAGCTTCAGAAATCAGTGATTCAATTCAAACGAAGTAAGTTTTTTGACAAGCATTGAGAAGTTCATTAAGAAAGTAGCACGCCAAATTTTTATAGGAAAAAGAAGTTAGACAAGTTGACAACTAACTGTCCTCCACGAAACAGGCAAAATTCCCAATTGCCTCAGGACTATCCAGATCATTCGGCTGTGCATGGCCATTTAAATTTCCATATGAGAACTTCCACTGTAACTGCAATGATTTTTGGTTATAATGAACCAGAAATCCCAAGGACTCAAGGGCCCAACCTCACCAAAGAAATATAGATTTTATAAACAATTATGTTTTTAAGTTTTGATATAAACAATATACGGAGATCCCCATATTCTTTAAATCCGTAACACCCACATTAAGGAAATGCACCAGGCTTATTATGTTCGACTAATGAAACCCAGTTTCTCTTCTTGTTTAAAATGATTTCTATTTCTGCATGTTCATCAATGATGGATTCAGAAAACATATAAAATGTCACTATGACTAATGCAAGTAAGGCAGAACTAGGCCGGAAAATGGTCACAGGAGAAGCAAATATCAATAGTTGGCTCAGTCAAAGCAAAGACAAGCAGCGCCCATAATTATGCGAGCGACACATTCATTTACACAGGTTAATTGATCCCTCCTCATTGATTTAAGTATCAAGTCAATGTTTTAGTCAGACAGCAAGCTGATACGCAGTAATTTGCTATAAAAACTACCAAACTGATGAAAAGCTATAAGCACTGGTGCTTTGAAAAATAGCTCGATCATATGTGAGATATGCTTTATACTCATATAGTGCTATCTCTCAAACATGGGCAGGGAAATGGAGGCAATGAAGTATTGAGGCCATCAGAATCTTTTAAAAGGAAAATAATTAAGCCTTTTAAGTTTAAACTATCTTCAGGAGAACTGAAAATGTCATCACGTTTTGGTATCTTTTTCAGCGCATAATTCAAATTTCGAGCTTCGTATTGATCAAACCTACCCAAAAGTAGTTGCTTTGCACAACATCTTATAAATTAAAAGTGGAAACTAGAACTTCAAAGGATCAAAACCCGTTAGAACTCAATTCCCAATAATAAATTGAAAAATACACATCTTTTCTCATCTAATTTATCACTAATTATATGAAAGCAGCACTTACCAATCATCATCATCAATGACCTCATGTACAAAATCAGAGAAGTGTCAGAGTGAAAGAAGCTTTCTCTTACCGTCCATTTCAACGATGGGGTTGTCCACCCTTATTTTCTGAAACGCCATTCCTATTGATGCAATTTTCTTGTGGGGAGAAGCAAACCGGAGATGAACACAGAAGGGCAGAAAAACGATGAGTATTGAAGAAAATAAGCCCGCGTTTAAGTAGTGCCTTCTTGCCGTCCTCCCTACTCGGCTAACCGAAGTACACGACAAAAGATCTGGTCACTTTGTTTTTGGTTTGGCCGAAATACCAAAAGAGTCAATATTCAATTTCTTTTTTTCATTTAAGTGCCAAACAAAAAATTCCCAATTATCGTTTATCAATTTTGTCGGTTATTTAGTCACTTTGTTTGGAATGACAGTTAATTTAGTTATTTAGCGTGTTATATAGCAGTAATTAACCCAAAAAAATTGAATTGAAAAATTTAACAAAATTTTAGGATGCAGAATATGCCATAGCTTGTATCAATTGTTGTAAAATATACGGTGTTGCATTCAATTCCGTTAAACATGTTTCATGTCTTGCATTGTGTAGTATTTTACGGCATTGAACGTATTTAAAAAAATATTTTATGATGTTGGATATATCTGAAAAATACTCTATGTTAAATATACCGTAAAATACTTTAAAATATCATATGAATATGGAAAAATATTTCAAAGTGATGAATACACCTTAAACATATGCTATATGTTGCTACTATAATAGTTAAATAAATAATTTAAGTAGATTAAGAAAGTTAATTATATTAGTTATTCAACAAAAATGAGTTGATTTTCCTATAATACAGTACTCCCTCATGTCCTTTTTTATTAATCAATCGGTCCCGACATCTTTTATGTATCATATTACTAGGCATCTAAGTAAATGACTAATCAAATTCGTAGGATTGTTAAACTTTTTATAAGCAATAACTATCAAAAATCATATAAAATGAATTAATTATTAAAATTAGTTAAAAGTAATGAATATGCAAAAAGAGATCGTGCATAAAAAAATAAGAGACATGTGATTAATTGAGGATAAAAATAGAAAAAAATGTATTAATTTTTTAGACAAAACAAAATTATTGTTTACAAATAGGATATGAGGGAGTTTAATATTTGAAAAATTTACAATCAGGTCCTAATAAAAAGAATTAATGAACAAAAAGTCTCAAAAATTAGTAAAATTACCTTTTGGTCCCAACAGTAGCTAGGTTGGTTGTTATTGATGGCTGACAAGGTTGTTAATGACAACTAAACTAACTACTACTAAAACCTGATAATAATTTTATCAATCTTTAATACCTTTTATTTATTAATTTTTTTTATTTAGAACCTAATGTTAAATTTCACATAATATTTCATTAGAATTGACTCGTTGACAAACCGCATAACATGTGTAATGGACTGGATCCATCTATTTTCTAGAAAAAAGTTCATTTAGAAAGAAAGAAAGATGGCACAAATATTGCAATTCTGTGACCCTTTTCTCAAAAATATTAATCATTACCAAACAACATTGGCCAAAACATCGATCCATACATATTCTTCAAGAAGTCTTCATCCCATTCAACAATGTGTCAGTTTGAGAATGTAACAGAGAAGTACTTTTACGTAAGTGAAGATAAATATGTGAAGAA
>JANTPZ010003239.1:0-14203 GCA_025593235.1 Vachellia pachyceras
ACAAAATTGGAAAAAAGAGATTTAACTATTTAAGAGTCTCCTGTGCAATAAATCACATCAATGCTTAATTGGATCCGTAAAATCAGTGGAAGGTGATGATAAGGTATTAGGAGGATCATCAATGAGAGGACACCACACGTGCACCTTCACGCGCACCAAATTATTGAAGGCTCTATGGGCCCCACTTCATTCTAACAACACGGGCCCCACATTTTGGTTCATTAACTCCCCCAGTTAAGAACCGCATTTCTTTTAATGGCATTCTTAAATGTCATTAAAGTCTAAACAAATAAATGCCACTTAAATTTAAAGAGTGGCCCTTTGCTCCTATTTATAAGATTAATGGAGAATGATTTTCAATCCTATTTATAACCTATTTCACTAAATTTTATATTTAAATATACAATTCTACCATTTATTTATTGTTGCATATACTTTATTTATATTGAATGAGATTTTCAATAAGCTCAAACATTAATTATATGAAGGAAATTGATAAAATAATATTAATTAATCTCCAAATGGCTTATATTTATATTATTCTATTTATAAGTCAACTTCAATAACTTTCATACATACCAAAGAAAACATTGAATCTCTTTGATTCTTTTTTTTTTAAATTTAACAACTTTTTAATTTTATCATTATTTAATATCAATATAATGTATGAGAGTAAAGTCATCACGTGATAACTTAGAGGTAAAATTTTGAATTTGCACAAAAAATTTAATAAGGTGACTTATAAATATAACTTAATAAAACTTTCTTCATCCACCTAATAAATAAAACCAATTGAGTATTATGAACCAAGAACTTCTTGAAGAAGTGATTTGTATGATGGATAGGAGGAAATATATCGTACATTAAATAAGGGTATAGTTTAGAAGTCAGATATTAAGATATAGTTAACAAGGTTTAATGTCTATTTTGATTTTAGTAAATTATATTAAAAGTAATTTATAAATGAGATTAGAGAAGTATAAGATACGGAAGAGTCCATTTAAATTGTTTCCAACATTAAATTAAAGTGGGAAATTGATAATTATATTTTTAAATGCCTTTTTGGCAATTGAAACTTTTAAATTTATAACTGTGTGAATGGTCATTTGTAAATCAGTTTTCATTTAAAAAAAATAGGATGATCTAATTGTTATTAATTTATCCTTTTGGGACCTAACTGTCAAACCTTCCCTTTTCCGCTTCAAAAAAAAAACTTTTTAACGTTCTAATCAGTCACTCCCTTTCCATTAATTTATAGAATATAAAAATTATAAATGATTATAATATATAAATATTGTGATAAAATAATCATATGAAAATATGATTTTTTTTATGACAAAATAATTGTAAATTGAAACTTTATTTCTCAGATATTTTTTTAAGACAAAATAATCATAAACCACTCAAGTTTCAAATGCACGAGTGAGTCTAAATGTGAAAATATGAAAATAATAATGAGAGGGAAAAAGGGAGGGAGGCTGTGCACATGTGGGCAAGTTAGATGAGAATGAGACTTTGTTAATGAGAGGAGCATCTATGATTGTGAATATGATCTTTTGCTTTTATAGTTTTATCAGAGTTTTTGAAATTACAAAAAAAAAAAAAAAGAGGCTTTGGTGGGACCCATCTCTTTTTGGTCTTTCTTTGGCTCCAAAAAAAAAAAAAGCAAAGTACGGCATCCCACGATTTGAAAGCCAAGCGAAATGCCACACGCACGAGTTGAAGGCTATCACCTTTTTTTAGAATGACTTTTTTGCCGAACACCTTTTTTTTAGAATGACACTCCTTTTTTTCTCCCCTAATTATTACCTCCAATATTTAATATAAAATATAGTTGAATTATATTAGGGATATAAAAAAATTAATTAAATTATATATTTAATTATTTTCTTTAAATTAATTTATTTAACTTATAACTAATACATAAAAATGATTTTAAATGACTTTATTTTATAAGATTTAAATAATTTTGAGCTTGGATGGTCCAAGAAATATGTTATAATGTGTGTTTGGGAACTCCGTTGATAGAAATGAGTTTACGGATTTCTAAATGGTTTTAAGGATTTCAAGCTGATTTTTATGGATTTCAATATAATTTTTACGGATTTTGAGATGATTTTATCTCGACTTACGTGCACCATTTTGGAAACAAATATAGAAGAAGGATTCTTTTTCTTTTCTAATGAGATTTTGAATGTTTTTGTTTTATTAGGGTGGAGTTCTACGTTGAATAGTAATAAATAATACATCTCACCTTAAAGTTTTTATATAATATATATAAGTTATAAATGAATAGAATAAAATATAGTATAATTTCTATCTTCCCACCGAAAAGTTAGGGTTAGGATGGCTCTTGTTATCCTTAGAGATATGAATTCAATAAAGTGGGACCCCATAGTAGCTGTATTGGAACCTAACATTTGACCCAAAAAAAAATTTCTTGAGCCGAATTATCTGAATATTTTTATCTAATTTTTCAAACTTGCTTTTTTTTTTTGTGGTTTTGTTTATGGCTCTTCAGAATATATTAGAAATCTCAGTAGTTCATTTGAAATGCTTATCATTGTAGCCAGCCAACAGCCAAGCGTGCTGAATTAATCTGCAATGATTTTTCCCCACTTTTCTTTTGCTATCTTTGACCATATTCGGAAGCAACTCTTTTAATCTTTCTTCTGAGGAAAAAAAAAAAAAGGCAAAGCACAAGTTCAAGTCATCATTATATCATTATGTTCGATTTATTCATCAATATTTTTTTAGACTTGTCTTTATATTAAGGTTACTTCCGAAAAGCTTTTTTTTTTGGGCTTTGTGACATAAAATCACTTTTATTTGAAATAAGATGATTAAAAAAAAAGAACTTTCTACACGATTGTTTGATTAGGTTAAATTAAATGTTATCGGGTTCAATCAGAATAATTCTCCCAAATGTATTTTTTTGCATTAACACATCAAACCGTGTAAATTCTATTTTAAAATTTAACAACTTTCAATTTACCTTTTAGTACGATGTAATGGGTGAAAACTTGGAAAGCCAAAGAACAATTTACCAGGGATAGAACTGTACAATCATATAATGAATTTAAAGAGATAGAGCTACTTATCTTAAGGAAAAGAAAAACTCTCTCTCTACTGAAAGGATCATAGGAGCAATTTGTTAGAAAGTCAATGGCTAACATTTTCTTAGTAATTATAATTGCATTTAGATTTATCTAACACTTTAAAATATATTTTTAAATGTATACAACGTCTTAAAATCTGTATTGCAATTTTACGGTGAAGTCTTTAAGGAGCAATCTGACCCATCGAATGTTATTTTAGCAACAATTTTAGCCTCGTCAATAACCCTAAAAAAAGTTAAATGAAATTATATTTAGTATCCTAGCATTATTTTTTTTTCATGCAATAAGGGTAAAATTGTATCACACGACGCTAAGATGCCCAGAAAAACATTTTATAATTTGTTGAGCTAGTGATTATTTGATTGACATGTCTCACGAGTCATTAGTATTTTTAGGACGATGAATGATAATTAGTTAATTACTAGGTTTTACTTTACATGAGCCCATCACATTACCTCTTAACCATGGAATTGAGACTTGACATCACAAAGGAATCAAGCAGGTGCTGCTACAGAAGATGTCGCCTTAAACAGTTACATGTGGAAAACAAAAATTGAAAAAAAAAAAGACCTAATTTTCACTCTCAGAGAGAGAGAGGGGGGGCCGGGGGGTATGTGTGAATGCATCATTCCCAATGTTCTGAGGAAAGTTCAGGCTTTTTTATTGCAGGCTCTTTAAAGTTGGATATAAGTTGGACCCAAAATTAGAGAGTATATTTCCCTTTTTGAAATGCAGGTGTGATCAAATTCCACCCTTGAAAACTATCACCCTCATTTACATACGTGCTTGTCAATATTCATCATCAGAGCTAGCTTCATCACTGCTATAATCACTACTATCACTCTCCCTCCCAGATCCAAATTCACATGCTGCACCTGAATAACTTCCGGAGGCTTGTGTAGAGGAACATGAACATGCGGCCGTACTAGCTATTCATTGAACATCGGTACATTGAGGGAGTCCATTGGGGGCAATGGCACCGGTTTCCAGCCAGGTGGGGCTTAAATGGCAGTTCAACAGGCATCCCAGGCTTCCAGCCAGTTGGAACAGTAGAATTTGGAGGAAGCAGTCCTTGAATTGCACTCAAACTGGCAAGCGGATTCGCTTCCACAGGCTGGGGGGTGGAGGCTCAGTGATCGTCTCAATTGCTTTCTCCTTAGTTTCAACCACTTTAGGCAATCCAATATCAAGGTCAGCAAAATTATACAACTGTGCTGCTCGCATTTGATGTTCTTGAGGTGCAGGGGTAAGTGTGCCACGAAGAAGAGTTTGCCCAGCTCCAAATTCTGGTGACGCAGTGTAACTTATCTTGTGGGCATAGGATAGTGCATCAGATAGCTTTAGCTGCGATGAGACAGTTGTTGAGTTCATTGAATCATCATCATTGCCCTCTCCTGATTCCAATCTCTTGGGTCGGCGATAATCAGAGTAATCATCAACAAGAATGTCAAGAACCCGCTCAGCATCTTCTAGTTTATTGGCAAATGCAAGCATCCCTGCATCTTTGATGCGAATTTCTCGAGCATCCCTTCTGCTTAGCATCTTGTAGATCCAGAATTTCTTGGAGCTCTGCAACGGCTTCAAAGATTTGGGTTTGTGAAGGAGAAGACTCAAAAGAGGTTGAAGACTGTGGTTGGGCTTGTGAAGAAAGGAAAGTCGGGAGGGGATCCACAGAAGGCAGTGACCCAAAGGGTTCTATGGGGACATACTTCAAAGAGATTAGAAGCCAAAGAAGCCATTTGGAGAAGAGCTTGAGAGCTCTAGGGAGAGGAGGGAGAAGAGAGAGGAGTGCAGGGGAAGGAGGATTAGGAGTGTGTTGATGGAGATGGGACTGGGTTGGAGGAAGCTTGGGAGGTGTAGTGTTTTGAATGGAGGGTGAATTAGGATTTTTGAGGCCTCGTCGTGCTGGGGATTTGTACAATTGGGTGTTGAAGCATATTAAATCGAATAACTTATGGGTTTGTCTTATTCTGATTCCCAGGTGGTTCATCAAATCAATTTTGTTCCGGACATGCCTAAGGTTTCGTCTTATGCGAATCTGTTGTTTTCTGGTTTTTATTTTTTTTTTTGGGTGCGCAGGCTGTCTATGTTTATGCATCCAATAAAACACCCCCAGATGAAAATAAAAGGGGCCACAGCGGTTCAATGTCTGATCCATATTTTGCTATGGGCTTTGATAGATTAAAAAGGCTGATCAGATCAACCCATTCCATGTGGTCGTTTTTTTAATAATTTTTGATAATCTGTGTGGTCTTCTTGAGAAAATTAGTGAAAATTTTATAATTAAAAATTTTACTGCAAAAAACCTGGTATTTCTTTACACACAGTATTAGTATCCTGCAAAATTTCACACAAAGGAAGTATCAATATTCAAATTCAGGTCTTTTTCGCTGATAAAATTTTCAAACGAGATTTTCACCGATTTTTTTCTCCTTCTCTTGCCCCCCACTTAGTGGAAGTTGTTTAAAGCAGCCTGTTTGAACAAAGGAAAAATTTTATTACAAGGAAAAAACGATGTCACATTTTGTGTAGGAAGAAAGTGGAAGATAATGGAGGCTACACATTTTTCTTTTCCTTCATTCTATCACAGGGAGTTGCACACCATAAGACATGTATGTCCTTCCCTCGCCTCAGCAACACATTAAATTAAAAATAAAACAAAATAAGATTTTAGTATCTATAAATAAATAAACAAAAATCTAGGGATTCCTTCTTGTTGAGAAGTAATGAGAATGCAAAATGAATCAGCTGATGATCCAAAGTTTAGTCCCCTTTCTCTTGACCTGTTGGTAGCTGGGGTAAGACTATACCTTTTCATCAGATTCAGATGAAACCGGAACTGCACTGTATTCTGGTGACTTGGTGGTGGGAATTGATAAGCTACGACGCTCTTTCCCTCCAGGCTTAGAAGAAGCATTACCGTACCAGATCATTCCCAATATTGCAATGATCATGCCTAGAACTACTTGAAGATTGAGACCTTCCTTTCCGAACAGAAGGAACCCTAAGATGAGGACCAGAATGGTTTTCATGTGGCCAAGGACTTGGAATGACACAGCTGTGAACCGGCCAATGCAGATGAATTGGCTGAGGTTTGTCCCTACTGCAATGCAGCATGATAGGATGATGAAGAACTGCAGACACCGAGAACGGTTCAAACATCAGGGGACAGACATGAAAATGAGTTATTAATAGATAGATCTGGTTACATAATTGAGATTGGTTGTGAAAGTGAACTGGAGCTAACAAAATTGCAGGGGAAACAAAAGAAAACTAGCATGGAACTTCATAGAAAATAATTCAGGGGATCAAAATCTAATCTAAATAGATCAGGCACATTTTTGCTAACCCCATATATACCAAATGTAAACGAAAAAGGAAAGTGAGGAAAACTTACAGTGGATGCCAGACCATAGTTGAAAGCATCAACTCGTTTATTTGTCAGCCAGTAGTCCACAAAGGGACCTAATAACAGCAGACTTGTTGCTTGTGCTGGGGCTGTATGGCCCAACAAGTTAAACGATCCAAGAGAATACTTCCTCTGAAGAAAATGTACATACTGCAATAGAACATAATGTAAAATGTCAGCTTCTTTTTTCTTTTTTTGGTGACAATAGAATGTCCGCTTCATACAATGTAGATCATGATAACAAATGAACGATGAAGTAACTAGAGTTGTATCTGGGAACTCTTTCACAGAGAACTTTCAAACTTGGCTACAACTTTGGTACACAAATTTTGAAACGCAAAACTTTACTTCCCTGAATTATCACAAAAAATATAAATGGATATCAATCAGAACTTATTTTTAAAAGCAATTGTAAGGTGATGTTTTCTGTGTAGTGGGGAATTTGAGAATGATGAAGAAATGAAGTATCAGATGATGACCGAGGTATTCAAAAGCTAGTTCTAACTAAAACATAACGATTTTACTATTTGCAATATTTTAGTGGCCTAAGTGTTACATTTTAGCATTCGTGTATCAATGTGAAAAATGAATAATCAATAATGGTTTGTCCGGCACAGAGAGAGAGAGAGAGAGAGAGAGAGAGTATAATGGTTTAGGGGTTTATAATGGTCCATGCCTTCAATTTCATCACTTTTTAAGTCAATAATATACTAAATAAATTCTAACAAAATTCTCAACCTGTGGTTATGAACATGCATGTTAAAAATCCACATGACCAAAAAATTTTCAATTCTCCAACTCTATAAACAAGAATTCATTTTGATCTAATGCATCTCTCTACTAAGATTCTCGGTTAATTGTTACTTACATACTGCTGCAGTGCGGTGCTCCAAACTGCCACTACAGCGGCTAAAAACCCTTTGGCATTGACACTTACATCAGTGACTGTACAGACAGCAACACCAAGGAGAACCAATATAATGCTAAGCTTTGTGTCCCTTGAATACCGGACATTGTCCAAGACAACTTCAAGAAAACAAGATACTGGAATCATACTCAACTTGGCGATCTGAACATTTCAATCAAAAGGCAATAAGTATTTAAACTTTTGAAATCTGTTAGAAGTGTCCAAAAACTTATAGTTCAACCAAGTTACCTGATAGAATCCAACTGAGTTCCACATCAAACTCACATTCATTCCAACAATGGAGAAATTTGCAAATAAAACAAATTTGATAAGATCGGGTAATGGAAGACTAGAGTTCTGGATATATCCCAGCCACTTAAGAAAGGAAGTCAACAAAGTTGTCGTGGCAAAATGCAGGCCAGTTAATGTAGTAGCTGCAAAATAGCATTACATAAAATGTTATATTAGGAAGGGTGCAGAAGTCTAGAACTTATAATCAATTTGTTGTGATTCATCAGCTGAAATCCATGATCCACACTTCAAAGAGGAGATTTTTGTTTAATCATCCATCTCTTGTTTTTTGATGCAGTTTATGCCTCTTGTTATTGTTATTTTGTGTGTGTAATATTTTCATCATTCGCGACATCAAAGCAAAACCATACAAATCAATTATTGCTGAAGTATGGATTTCCCAATAAAACCTTTTACATATATCTCACATGAAACAAAACTTTATATAAGATTTACTTATTATTTGTCCACAAGCCACAGTTAATATATGATAAAACATATTTCTGAGCAGTGCACATCAATGCGGGAACTGAAAGCATACGTAATTAACGTTTGCTTCAGCTTTACATTCTGTCACATAAGCAGCATTGTTGTTCACTAGCATTTTTCATGCACTGTCCTCTGTTCAACTTCCATTAAGAAATATTGCATGCATATTCTAGATTATTGGGAAAACGAATTGCATTGGACACAGGGATTCAAGGCTAGTCACATCAATTCATTTTAACCTGAAGCGGTAATTTCATTTGCACAGAAAGGGTAAAATCACATTGAGAAATAAGCTCTCTAAAATCTAAGCATGGTTTGCCATCCATCTTTCATGATCCTTCTTCTTAGTCTATTTCCATGCTTCATCAAATTTCCAATTCCATTTAGGTGGTTTATATGGTTAGGACATAGCACAACAGCATCTCAATCGCAAGTGTCAAGCAAGTCCGGGAGCCTAAAGTTTTACCATATTAAAGAGGTTAAATTGCTAAGACACAGGCAAAATTCAAACTCGAAACAAGCACTGCCTATTATGTGTATTATTCCAGAAAAAAAAAGCATACAATTGATATTTTATCCATATAACACATTGATAAGAATCATGCAACATGTAAGTACGGCCATGATCCATCAAATATTCAAAAGAGGAATTAAAAATGTAAAGAGTTATGAGAGGAACGTACCGAAAGTAAAACCATATTTAGCCATCAGGGCTTTATTTACCATGATTATTCCTACAGATGTGACCACATTGAACAACCACGAGGCTGTATCAAGGGCAGCCTTCCTTTCGCCCTTGCTTGCAGAAGACATAATGAACTAGAGATTCTAATATGTAGTGTGGATTTTTCACTCCTCTGTCTTCATGCAGGGTTGATCCCTAAGCTTTAATTCCGATGGCCTTATCTGTATGGACAAGAAGGTATTAGAGCTGATAATCAAATAGTAATACCCTCTCACTGATCCGCTGCAAAATAGCATGTCTGAATTGATACTTGTTAAGAAAATGTAAAATTAAGCAATAAGTCGTAGACAATATTAAAACAGAGTTTGAGGCAAATAAAGTAAAAAAACCCACTGGATCATGTGTTTTTGTCTCATATTCAAGGAGGCTGAAACGTTTAAAAAAAAAAGAAATAAAAAAGTATGATAAATATATGAAATCGGATCAGCCATCCTTCACTGCTATCTCCATCCAGAGGTCAGACAAAACCATATGCTAATATTATTGGCACCAAAACGACTGATTCAGGCATTAGTACGTAAGCTACATGGTCCATTTTTTTGGATCAAGAGAACCAGGTAATATTATCACTAACTGCAATATGTAGTTCTAATAGAGCATTCCTAACATGAACTGAATCTTTACAGTTTAAAGTTAATTAAAAAATGAAAAACGAAGAGAGGAGCCATGAAATCAAAGCGGAACAGCACGATCCCCCATCAGATCCAGTAATCCTATGTATATAGTTTAAGACCAGTAGATTTGAGAGGTCAGAACTCAGAACCATCAAATCGTAATGATTATCAGCCGGGGAATGACTTAAGGAAAAAGCAACACCCAAACTGAGTTCCAACTTCCAACACGGATCCATGAACCACAACCACGAAACACGGAAGCAACACACCATACAAAAAAAAAATCCTCAAAACACAAAAAAAAAAACTTGCTAAATACGGCGTTATCATCACAAGAAAAGCACGTAGAATCGATGAACAAAGCTGGTGAAGCCAATGAATCAACCAGCACCTCTCGGAGATAAGGCAGACGGAGACGTGAAATCTATGGAGGAGGCAATAAGAAGAAGTAACCCGGGGGGCGGGGGCGAATCAGCAGCTCAAAAGGAATTGGAAGTTTGATTACTGTGGGGATCGATCGAAGGATTGGAGGTGGGATTTATAAGGGTGAAGAGGAGGGAGCTTATATAAGGCGTCGAGATTCAGAGATGGGAAGCAACAAGTGGGAAGGAAGGAGTGGGCGTCGTGTTGGGTTGGGGAAGAAAGCAGAAAGTTGAACTCGCCAGACTCAGTAAACGGAATGTCACGAGTCGTGACTCACGACGAGATGATTAGTCAATCTTACACAGCTCGAATAATAAATAAACATTCCATGTGTTCTTTTTTTCTCTTTTACTTTTATTTTTGCCAAAAAAAAGGGTTTTCAAATAATTCAATAAAAAATATAAAGATAAAGTATGCATTTAATTTTTATTTAGTTTCTTAAATCTAAAAATACACTTTTAGTTAACATTAACACCTAATTTAAAATTTTACCATATTTTATTAGCATTTAATAGTAAAATCACCATTAAAGTTTGTTGAATTACCATTTTTAGTTAAATAAAACTAAGATGTTAATAATAGATGATTAAAAGTGTACTTTTTAAATTTAAGGATTAAATTGAAACTTGAAGTAAACCTAAATGATCAAACATATACTTTAATCAAATATAAATTAACATTATATCACTCTTGAATCCTAAATATAAGAGTTGGTTAACATTTTTATAGATATTAAAGAAATTAAATATATTATTTAAAATTATTTATTTATGTATTCATTATATATATGTGTATCTGTTATAAATAATGTAAATTAGTTAGAAGAAAAATTATAATTATAAATATTTTAAAGTAATATATTTAACTTCCTTAATCTTCTAACAAAAGTCAATGACAAGTATGTTAAGGAAATGTAATAGTATTTTCCTTGAAAAGTATTAGCTCTCTTTAATTACTATGCACTAATTTAGCTTTTAATATAAAAATCAATTGATTTATATAGGGATATTAAAAAAATTAAATAAATAAACTTATATTTATCATTTTATTCTAAAATAATTTGCTTGTTTTATGAATTAATATATAATATAATGAAACTTAAAATGTATTTCAAGTATATCTTATAAAATATGCTATATAATTAAGTAATTTTTTAGTTTCTCTTATATTTTTTAAGTTAATCAATTTAGTCTTACATTATAAGTGGTGGTGTCTTGAGAGAATAATAGTTAGATCCCAAAATATTAATTTCATGACTACAAAGTTCTTTTGAAAAAATTTAAAATGATTTGTAGATATGGATCTAAACTGTTAGCTGCTAATTGCATTTTATATTTAAAACATAAACAACGGATTTATAATTAAAATTTCTGAATTTGTAACTCTAGATTTTTATTTTTAACTGACCCTGCGAAAAGTTTTGTTGTGAATCTAACTCTAGCTATTTTGAGGATCAATTGTCATTGTTTTTAATATCTTAATTGTTTTTTTTCCTGCAGGGAGTGGTAAGAAGTTTTTTTTTACCGAAAAACATGTTAAGATTTGAAAAAAATAAATAATTATAGATTTTATAAATAGGTAGATATATATATAGATAGGTATACATTATTTTTGCCTTTTAACTATGACTTCAAGTTATATAAAGATTATTGATTATTTAATAACTTACCAGAATTTTACAATGAGCTCTAAATTTTTTTAAATAACTTTTTGGTTAAAGTATACTTTTAGTCCTTTATGTTTGTGTCAGGTTTCACTTTAGTCCTTTAAGTTTAAAAAGTGCACTTTCAGTCCCTCAAACTTAACACCGTTAGTCTCTCCTAACGAAAATTGCTAACTCATCAAATTTAACGCTGTTATTTTAAATCTTTTTTATTTTATACAATTTAAGATATCAAATTTATTATATTATTAAATTAAAATTAAAATGCGAATATGTTAGAAAACAAGAATGGAAGGCACAATGGGAAAGGGGAAAGCTCAACCGTGCAATTTCCGTTAAGAGAAACTAATGGTATTAAATTTGAGGGACTGAAAGTGCACTTTTTAAATTTAAAAGACTAAAGTGAAACCTGACAGAACATAAAGGACTAAAAGTACACTTTAGCCTAACTTTTTTTATTGGGATGATTTATAATTTGATGTTATAATTTACTCTCATGACTTTGATGTTATCATTTACTCTCATACAGTCTCAGAAAAGAATGATTGAGGCTTTTAAATGTGATTTATCAGTGTCCCTTTCTTTCTCCATTAAAGCCTTAAATAAAATGTCAATATTGGGTCATTTTCTGATTTCCCCTTGCCTTTTCTTCTTGTCCATGTGCTCTTTATTATCGAAAAGAAAACTTTCTTTTAATTTACTGAAATAAATTGAGTAGTTTGAGTGAGCTTTCTGGCCATTAATAATTGATTTTTGAGGAAATATATTAAGTTATAATGTGTCAATCAGTGAATTATTATTATTTTGTTGTGTTTTGAAATTTAGATGTTAATGACAAAGATGGACGACTCTGATGAAAACTATAAGCCGTCAATAATAAATTGACTCTGCCTCTGTAAATTATTCATTGATTAGATTGGTTTTTGTAAGTATTAGTATCCTCTTAACCAAAATATATTTATTTAATGCATTGCTAAACACTAAATTGCAAATAGGATATCCACAGGCTTTTATTAAAATTGCATTTAACACTGTGCTTGTTTCGGAACTTCGTTCCCCAACCGTACACGTAAATCGAGATAAAACTATCATAAAATCTGTAAAAACTATTTCAAAATTCATAAAAACCATCTTGAAATTCGCAAAACCATCTAGGGTTTGTTTAGGAACACCGTTTCTCAAACGGTACATACATTTCAATATAAAATCATCTCGAAATTAACAACCTTCATTAACAACTTCAACAGTTACTCCTGTGACCTTATGGTAATTTTTTGAATCTTTGAAACTTTTCATTCATTAATTCTCCTATTTAGGATTTAATTGTAAATTTCCCTTATAAGAAATAACAAGATCATATTATATTTAATGATTTTAATAATTTTATATGCATTTTAAATATTCAAATATTTATGTATGTATTTATGTACATTTGATAGGTATATAGTGATTGATGGACTTTAGATAAAAATTTATAAATATTTTTACACCTACCCTAACAAAGAATTTAATAAATAAAAGGGTACGAATTCACCAAAAAAAGGGGTACGAATGTATGATATATATATATATATATATGCTGGGGGAAACAATGGGGATAGCACATGGGACTATAGAGGAAGAAAATTGTCGGGAGCAGGTGGCGGGAAAATAACGGATACAACTCATTTATTTGGTAACTCATTTTTTTAATGGTGTATCTAAGTCAAAATAAAACCATCTTAAAATCTATAAAAATCATCTCGAAATCTATAAAAACCATCTCAAAATTTGTAAAACCATTTCGAAAATCATAAAATCACCTCAGAAGTCGTAACTCCTTTCTTCCAATGGATTTCCAAAATACACATGGTAAAGATCTAATTGCAAAACTGAGATAAAATGTAAAGACATGCTAATTAATTTTTCATTATAATATAATTAAACTCACTTGTTGCTCCTAGAGAAGCATACAAAAATATTATAAATTTTTTAACCATATAAATGCATCAAAGTTACTACCAATTCACCAACAGGCCTTCAAAATTGTCATGATCATTATCCTACTTGAAAGTAATTATAATCTTTAGAATGATTATGATTTCTAAGAAGTTTTAAGATAATTTTATTCAATTTAAATAATATTATTTCCCTATATTCTAAATGACATGGAAGCCCCATTATGCCAAAACTGAAAATTTATTGTCATCTTGGTGTCAGTGTTTGATGTTTATCTTTTCGGCCAAAGTAAAAAAAAAAAAAAGCCACCCACTAATCAGTCAATGTCGTACCTAAATTATTTTTTTTTAATAACAAGACAAGCAAAGCTTGAGACTAGTACCAATACATAACAGCAGAGTCAGGGGTATATCCCCCTGCGCAAGACCTCACATCGAGGTACAAAGACCCTAAACAAAAATTAGGAGGATCATGTAAGTAAACAAACCCTGGACTTGACCTATGCCCATTCTTGGCAAGAAGATCCGCACAAACAAGTGCTTCCCTGTAACAGTGAATAATCTCCAGATCCCATCCACACCTAATGAGATGGCGTATATCTTGAA
>JANTPZ010003242.1:0-15133 GCA_025593235.1 Vachellia pachyceras
ATCCGTTTAACCTTGCTTGTAGCCTTCTCATTGAGAACGTTTGTAAACCTCTCTATCCAAGCCTTGGGAGATTGTTTTAGTCCATACAAGGACTTTTTCGGCTTGCAAACTCAAATTATCTTCCCTTGCCTGTTGACACCATGAAGAAGTGTCATATATACTTCTTTCTAGTTTCTATTAAAGAAGGAATTTTTAATATCAAGCTGTTGAAGAGGCCAATCTAAATTGGCAGATAGGTAAGCTTTGCGTTGACAAGTTTGATTAGTACTTTGAGATTAGTGAGGTGTTGAAGGACAAGACTCTAGTAGTTATTATATTAAGGTAATGTAGCAGTCAAAATGGCATCACCCCAGAAATACTTTGGCACATTGTAGGTAAATGCAAGTGCTCTTGCAACTTCAAGAATATGCCCTATTTTTCCTTTGAACAGTTTGTTGGGGACTATTTATGCATGTCTTGTGAATAATGTTATGTTCTAGAAGGGAAATTTAGAGATTGATTAAAATATTAAGTGCCTTTAATGCAAATGCTCCTCTTCCATCGATGAATGAGAGAAAGCCACCTACAACTTTAATCCTAAAGTTTCCAACACACAAAGTACAACAGTAAAATAATCATGGGTTAAAGGGCATTTTCTCCTTTCAACTCTTTTCTTAGGTGCATTATGTACCCTAAACTCTAAAATGGTGCGGCATCACCCTTAGTCGTTTAAAAACAGATCAATGTCCTCCATGGCATTAAATAAATGGAGATTGATTGTAAAGTATGATGTTAGAGAAGGCAATATAACTTTCTATTGCAAATGTGGATGCATATGGATCTCATGAATCTCTCTTTCTCTTTCAAAATCTGCATTTATTTCTGCCTGAGAACAGGGATATTGAGGGGGTGTGCTAGCCAAAATTGTGTCATTTGGTTTGTTATATGCCAACATCCTAATTGATGTGCATCTAAGTGAGATGGGAGTACCAACCTACTTAAGTACCCCATGAAGCATAACATTCTACTGAATGTGGGGCTTGGTATCCCATTCTACCTAGTCTCATATCAGTTGCCTCCTAGACTTTTTTTTCCAATTGAATAACAAGGCTATTTAATTAACTTATACAGAAACTGAAAGTAATTAGGATTCTGGTTTCCGTTACACATGTCAGTGAACAAAAGGTTGATGCAACTCTAAGGGGGTTGTTAATGATCATAAAATTAGTATCACTATAATGGGTTTTTTCTGGCCATCTAGTTGGTTCAACCATTTGCTTTGCTGGGCATGTAATTGAAATTGATAGACTTTTGTATCATGGTAAGATCTCTAAAATCAAAATTGATAGACTTTTGTATCATGGTAAGATCTCTAAACTCACATAAAGTGTTGGTCATTGGACAATTCAGAGGAAACTCATTTGTAGATGAGTCTTAATGCTTCCATAGAATCACTGTCAACAGACTTCACTGCAACTTAGTGCCCAGATTCCTCCTAGATTTCACGAGCTATGAGAAGGAGCATATAGGTCTTCAAGATTGTTGGGACCATGTTGTTCACCAATGAAGTAACACCACCTGTGACATTGGGCTAGCTTCAATTTTCTTGTGATATATTTGAGCTTGCCTATTCCACCTATTGCATGTCGTATTGCCTGTGTCCACTTGTGGTAGCTTCTTCCATCAAGCTTCTTGGTGGCAATTTGTAAGGAGGAGCAATTGAAGCTTGCACCTATGGTGGGAGGCATGTTAACCAAACCTAAGTTTTACCCCTTCACCTCTGAACTTGCGTCTATGCATTATCTCCCATGTTTGAACTTTGAAAGTCAGGCTTCAATTTCAAACCCAACTCTAGTACCATGTGGAGCTGATAATTTAATTTCATTCTAAGGTAATTTGATATATACACAAGCCGGTGAAGGCAATAAATCCTATTCTAGGCCACATTATGAGCCTCAATTCCTAACAAGAGTATGAATATGTTAATGATGTACATGAAATGTAATTTCAACCAAATCTTACCACATTTGGGATGCAGCATTTTAAACATGTAAGAGAGAGATTGAGGATAAGAATGAGATGATTTCAACGTATAATTGGAGCTTAGAGTTGGGAGAGTTGGATGAGTATTTGTTGGAATCGTTGGTTTGAAATATTAATCTAAATAGAGTATTATGGACAATGATAAAAAAAATATTATTTTGCAAATAATTTATTAATGTTTGTTGATTTGACTAGTGATTCTCATTAGCGTTTGTGGTAAATCTCTTTCTGACGGTGAATGGGTGCACACACAATTTGATGAACGTATACCCGTACACATGAACCTTTTGTTGTTACTTGCATATTTAGAACTCTGAAATGAAATTTGGATTATTTATTACTGTAACCCTGAATAAAAATGCATGACTGAATGAGTCTAATGTCTCAATTATAGAATAATGTCGTGAAATGTTGCTGTGTTGATTTATATTATATAAAGATGAGAAAGATGCCTCGTATGCTTCTCGCTAAGGACCCACTTTCTCTTTTTTTAGGCTTTTTACAGAACTGGGAGCATTCACCACCTCAGGATTACGAGAAGCACTTCTGATCTGTCCCTCAATTTCTCTAAGGGGGTATGATTTGTTGGTATGTACTCATCAATTTCTTTGATGAAGTCACTGGCTCTATGCTGAAGGGAAATGCTGCTTTCATTTTCTCCCTTATAAAGGATGTTTTTATCAATGATCTGTTTGGAATAACATGATAATTTCACACTTTCCATTGCCCAGATATTTAATGTTAACAAGTTTCACTATTCTGTATTTTAGGATTTGATATTAAAATGGATTCTCTCTCTCTCTCTCTCTATATATATATATATTATATTTATATATCTCAATTTCAACGAGAAAATGCCTGGGCTCATGCCATTTGAATAGATTCTTAAACTACAGCGACTTACCCAAAATAGGAGAGTTCACTAACCACAAAGCAAGATGCTAGTAAGTTGTGGAATGCATGATAGTCTCAAAACACCTGATGAAATAGTTCTGCTACTCTAAGCATGTTCCTTGTAAATCCGTGTGGATCAAACCATAATGGACTTTTAGTGAAATCTTGGTTAATCAATTTGTGAACCCCTTTTTTATAATTAAAAATCAATTCGTGAACCCTTGCGTTGACACTAGATGGAAGCATGGAGTTAAGCCATGATATCCTCTTTCTCCATCCCTGTTCACCCTTGTTCTTTGTTGCTAGTTTTGGGGATGTTCATCATATAGTTTTTTTACAGATTTATATTGCTTCTATAGAAAACTTGATGCGTTAATCTTGTTGTCCTAACGCATCTTCACATTCTAGGATCAAAGCTGGGTCGTGCAGACTACCAGATAAAGAATAAGAGAAGACGAACTGAACTGAGTGTATATAAATTCATGTTAAATCAGGAGGTTAGTTCGGTGGAGATGTCAAGTATTGAAGGTGCTTGCCGACTCCTCCTGTACTGCCAGCTCCTACCTCCTGCATGACAGTTTTTTCTCTGAATTCAGTTCCTGCTACCACCTGCTTTTTTGCCGTTTGGTGTGTAAGATGACTACAGGTTAACTGGCTCGTACGGTTTGGGCATGCAGACTCAAATGGAAGAATTGGGTCTGAGGAATAATAAATCACATGTTTGGCTATGTGGTGGCAGAGTTTGCCACTTCATGCTTGCAGCCTTCCCTTGTAATTCTGCACTGTGAAGTTGACGGTAGTATTGCAAGGGAGATGTATAAGGAATGGTACAAGCGTTTGGCCAAACTTGTTGTATAAAGAAGTAAATGGATTGAAGTGAGTCGGTGGACACAATGACACCCAAGTCAATTTTATTATGTTTTCCCTACACCGTCCATTATCATTCTCTGATCAAAGCTATTTTGCCTTTTTTAAAGAGTATTTGAATGAGGTTATTGAACGATGATTTGGTTTAATAGTTTGATGTGATTTGTGAAGCTGACCCCACTTAGTGGGATAAAGCTTTATTACTATTGTTGACTGAATTAGATTCAAGCATTATTGGACTTGATTAGGGATGACTCTCTCAAAGATGTGTTTTTGCATCTATGCAAATTCGAACTTGATACAACCTGCTTGAACCACAAATGCCTCTTGTAGCAGGATCAATGTTTGTTGGTACATAAGTTTTATGTTTACAAAAGTAATTCTAGGATTTCACCATAATAAAATGTCAAGCTTAACTAATGGAATGGGTAAAGGACCATTTTTGCTCCAAAAGTATCCACGTTAGACCATTGAATATCCGTAAGTTTTTTTGGGACTATGTTTACCTCGGAAGTTGGTAAAATGTAGCATTTTCAATTTGGACCGACATAGCTTCTAGGGATGTTTGCCATGTAAGATGCAATCTACATCAGCATCCATGTCATCACAAATGAGTCAGTGTTCGAAAAATAGTTCTCCATTCGAATAAGTATTAAATTTTTGAATACATATCTTGAAGGTTCCTTTGCAAAATGATGCTTTATTCGAATGATACGCATGTACATTCGAATGAGTATATAAAAATTTCAATATTCATCTTGAGTGCTCATTCGAATATTTAGAAGATGAGAGCTTCATTCGAATGAGACATATGAATGTTTGAATGAGTATATAAAAATTTCAATATTTATCTCGAGAACTCGTTCGAATATGCAGAAGATGAGAAATTTATTTGAATGAGATACATGATTCATTCGAATGAGTATTAAAAGATGTAATACTCATCTTTGAAAATAAACAATATTGTTTGAATGAAGTTCATATCCATTTGAATAAAATATAAAAGTTTTAATACTCATCTCCAGAGTTCATTTGGATATGTTGAAGATAAGCGCCTTCATTCGAATGAATGTTGAAGATTTTAACATGTATCTTGAAGTTTCATTATAATATGATAAAGATGAGACATTTCATTCGAATGAGCAAACCTTTCATTCGAATGAGCTTTTGAATCAAATACTAGGTGAACTTAGAGAATAATATCTAATAGATATAATCAAATAGATCTAGGTTTTATCCGCATGTAAATCCCAAAGAGTTGGAAACAAGTACATGGTGATTTGTGTTAAGGATCATGATTCAGGAATAGCGATCACTTAGACCTTCCGTCACCGGAACCCTAGATTACTCTCGATTGATAACAAGGAAAGAAGGAATTAGGAGAAGAGGGTGATGATGGCATGGTCTTACCTTTTAGGTGAGAAGTGATGTGGGGTCATGTCACTCATGGGTAAGGGTAAAACCATAAAAGAGAGAGAAGGCATAGGAATCGTAGAAGTAAAATTCAAATTGAAGTTAGAGGAGAGGATAAAGGAGAAGGAGGACAGCCTGAACAAGAGTATGTACTAACTACTGAGTTGGTAATGGACTGATGGATAACATGTGGCACTGTTTGTTTAAAATTGCATTTTTTTTATTGTTTGACCGGTTGGTGCCTTGACGAGCTCAGACTGGAACAGCCCACCCCGCCCAACCCGTAAACCCATACGGGTCAACCCGTAACCTATGAACTATGAACTATGAACTGCATTACCACTCCTATATATATAATCTAGTCTTTATTAGTTAACAAATGTTTTAGTCAATTAGGTAAACATTTGACTTGGTCAATTCATTCCTTTTGTACATAATTAATTAGAAGCAAGATCAATTGAAGCTCCCTAAGAGAATATGACATCGGTTAGATACTATATTACATAGTGGTAACTTAGAATTAATTGATGTATAAACATTTGATCCTTAATATAAGAATCGATTGCTTTTTTAAAAAAATTAAGTAAACTAAATACGTTACTTTAAAATAATTATATTTATCAATTTCTTTAATATAAGAGCCATATGATATCTCTCCTCTCGTTTTTTTTTTCCTAAAAGTGTTAAATAAGTACTCCCTTTGTTAATTTTTATAAGGTAGAATTGTTAGGTATACCTTGTTACTTTTTACAAGACAATTAGAGATTGTCTCAAAAGTTTTTTGTAAACTCAATATTTTACCCTTGCTTAGTTGCAAAAATACCTCATTTAATTCCATCTTTTTTAAGATAAGTTTAGCTCTGCTACACATTTTTCCTTCACCACATATTCTCTCTCTTCCACATAAATGAGGGCACTTTTGAGAAAAAAATAATTTTTATATGTTTATTACATCTAACTAATTTTAACCAACTTTTCAAACAACACAATTTGATTAATCATATATTATACTACCTCCGTTCCTTAATATAAGAGTCAGTTGACTTTTTGAAGTGATTAAAAATGCTTAATAAATAACTTATTTATAACATCCACTTTGAAATATTTATATATTGTCACTATATATAAGTTTAGAAATCAAACAAATTGTTTGAAAAAATGATAGATTTGTTAATTAACTTCCTTAATATAAAAAAAATTAAATAGCTCTTATATTTTTTTATACAAACAGAAATAAAAAAATAGCTCTTATATTAAATAATGGAGGTAGTAAAAAGGAAGGGAGAGAGTTGATAGGCTTGCTCGACAAATTTGAGCATATTTGTTTATTCTTTTTGGATTTCTATGTTCAATTTGGAAAAAAGTTGGATTTGGACTCTACAAAAGGAAGGATAAACACACTTTGATGTCATCTTTAATGATGGAGATGATTTTTTTAGGCGTGTTCGGAAATCACTTCCCAATCACGTTGCACATGAGTCGAGGTACGATTTCTCTTACATACCTACATGGAGATGATTTTGTTGGACAATGTGTAGTTCAATTAGCAGCTTAATGTCCTTTTGTGAGTGTTATGTTCAAAAGGTTGTGTATCCCTGTCTTCCCCCCTTCATGCATTAAACAAAAATTTATTAATAAAAATCTTTTAAATCTATGTCCACATCAATGATTAACATGGACGCAATGCCATTAATTTTTCTAACCCACTTGACAAAACATCCTAACCTATTTTTAAGTACTATATTTGAGTCATTTAATTCATTTTATCATTGAGAATGGAAAAATGACTTCATTATTCCTTGACGGCCTCCCCAAAAATCCATTTTCACGCTTACCGAGACAAAACTCCTCTCATATATTTACCTTGGAATCTGTGACCGTTCTCCTAACAGAATTCCCAAGAAACTAATCATTTTATTGAGTTACCAAAAGTATAATCAAGTCAGTTTAGACTTGAAACTAATCATTTCTGAGATTTAGAACTTATAAAGGTTTTTGTCTCTTTCAACAAGTGTAATTTTCAAAATTTGAATTTATGTTCTCCTTTTCACTGGGGTGAGACTGTTTACTACTTTAATTAACAACTTGTTGTTATCTAACCTATCATCTGAACACACAAAATGAAGCACTTCTTAAATGAAGAGAGATGAAATAGAAGAAAACGGTTTGGGAAAAATAGTGAAAAAGAAAATGTTCCTTCTCATTATATTTGGATAAACGGAATCAAAAGAAAACACAAAAGTGAAAATTAGCTAATTTTATGATGACAATAATATTCATATAAAAAAATTTCATCCTATTTTCCTTCCTTTTGGGGAATTTTGAAAACACGCCCTTTTTTTCCCAATATCCCCATTTTTCATAAGAAAACATTGGAAAGAAAATATATAGACTCCATACCTCTTTTCACTCCAATTTTTTTGCATCTTATTTTCCCTGGCTAAATTTATTTTTCCTCCATTTTTCTTAAACTTTCATATTTTTCTCTCTATCCAAACATAAGGTGGGTCATTACCCACTAAGTCATCTAATTAGAAGTTTTGAGCTAACTCAATTGAGTTGAAATGATACATAATGAGTTATATATAACAACAAATTAAGATGCAATAAATTTGCCAACTTGAGCGCAAATATATATATATATATATATATATGTATGTATACATTGGTTCTTTTCTATTGAAAGAATGGAAAATGTTACATATGAGGTCCAAGTGGCATCCGACTCATTATATCTTGATATACTGACGAACCAGCAGGCATATTAAGCCCGCGCTCTGGAATGGGCTCCAAATTGGGCTCTCCTTTGGGCAACATGAAGCCCATATTCGGCGGACGCTGGTTCGGCAAGAACGGATGAACAGGCATGTCGGGAAGCTTGGCATGGGCCGGGCCAAAAGCTGCCATGGCAGCTAGATTGGGGAGGCCCGATTGATTCATTCCAACTCCAAAGGAAAAGCCTGGGGAATGCCCTAGCTGCGGCCTCCCCGCCCCAGGCCCAGCCCCGGGTAAGTTGAACGGGCCTAGGCCCAAAACAGGCCTCACAAGCCTCCCAATACCTTGTGAAGCTTCAGCCCTGTGACTATGAATAACAGAAGCAGCTTGAGCAGCAGCAGCACTACTAGAAGCTGCAGCATTGCCTTGGTTGCTGTTGCGAGCAGCAGGAACATCGTGATTGTGCTTTCCTTCATATGTGGTGATCACAGATTTCAGGTCATGTGATGCCCTCTCCACATGCTTCCTCACTGTGCAGCCTACATTGGTGCACTTATAGTAACTCCTGCACCAAAATCCATCACTTCCATTCTCAGCTATATGCATACATATATACACAAGTATCTATTGCAGCAAAATATATCTCTCATCACTTCCATTCTCAGCTATATGCATACATATATACACAAGTATCTATGAACATACATGGGTGTCCGTATATGTGTGCACTCCTCCAGTTCTTAATCCAGGACCTATTTAACTAACTTGGTTATATATTAAAGAAGTTAATTGCTAATACTTCATCCGTTCCTTTTTATAGGAAACAAAACTTAAAACCCCACATCACATTGTTCCAAAAGTTGGTTAAAATTGGTTGGAAACAATAAAGATGTAAAAAATGTAACTTTCGCCAAAGATAAAGATACTCTCATTTATGTGGAAGAGATAATGTGTGGTGAGAATTAAATACAATGAGGGTATGAGTACTATGAGTAATTAAATGGGGATATAATGGGAAATTAACAAAAAAAATTAAAAAAAAACCTTTAAGCGTATCTTATAAAAGGAAACATGTCATACCCAAAAAAACGTTATTATAAAAAGGAACGAAAGACTAGTAAATATGACATGTTTTTGTCTTAAATAACCTTGTTTAGTATAGTCTTCGGATTCAGCTATTGTTGCAAAAGAAGAATCTATCGTCTTGTTGAGACAGTATTAATAGTAGGTGGATTGGGGAGTATTAATGTATATACGTGTATTTGACAGAATACAGCTATCAAAAAATGCTCACCTGGGATTTGGGTTTCCTTTGACAACCTTTTGTCCATATTTACGCCAACGGTATCCGTCATCAAGGATATCCACTTCACTGGTAGTTTGAACAACAACTCTAGGCTCCCGAATAGCTCTAGTGGCTCCACTCAATTCTGCTGTATTTGGATAAGATTCCAGTTTTCTAGGAAGATAGAATATCGTTGATTTT
Organism: Vachellia pachyceras; assembly: GCA_025593235.1. Taxonomy (NCBI): domain Eukaryota; kingdom Viridiplantae; phylum Streptophyta; class Magnoliopsida; order Fabales; family Fabaceae; genus Vachellia; species Vachellia pachyceras. The sequence goes on from JANTPZ010003242.1 coordinate 9,398, forward strand.
AATATTTGACAGATGTTTTTTTTTGAACAAATTTAGATGAGAACAATGGATACCTTCTTTTAGACTCTGATTCATCTCCTTCTCCATCATAACCTACTGATACACTGCCATGAGTTCCCCTATCATCATCCTCATCGTTAGAGAAAGTAGACGAGGCATCCACTGCATCTGCCGATTCAAATTGAGTACCACTCTGACCCTGCAAATTGGTGGACTGGTTGCCGAATTCAGGGGCCACGGATGCTGCTGAAGAGGTAACTTCGAGGTTCTCATGCTTCCAATCCGAATTTCTAGCTATGTTTCCTTTTTGTGACCTTGTCCAGCCTAGTTCACCATCACCACCACCATGTGGTTCAGTAGTTTCAGATACATCCGCTTGCATATCACCGAGAGGGTTAGCAGACCCTGTTGCAGATCTGCGATTTGTGGATGGTTTTGGATGGTTGTGATTCCCCTTGTAGATGATTTCTGTTATGTGGCCCTCATGAGATCGTTCCACTTTCTTCTTCACCGGACAGTTCGTATGCGTACATTTGTAGTAACTTCGTGGATACTCACTACCTTTAACTTGTTTCTGTCCGTACTTTCTCCAGTTATATCCATCTTCAGCTGGTGTGCCCCCAATGCCGGCAGCTTGCAGATCTCCACTTCCTCTTTGACCTCCCTCTTCATCTGTCGGTTCCTCAACCGATGCTCTACTGCCATTCTGAGTGGAAGGGTCAGTCAAGTCTGGAGCTGAGACCTCAGCAGTAAGATATTGTTCTGGTAGTGCGGCAGTTGGATTCATCTACGAAGAAGATAACAGAACTGGTCATTGCCTTTACATAGTTTTCCAATAATGCATCCAGAAGGTGAATAAACTTCATTTTACAAATAGTGAAAATGATTTTCAGAAAGTGATTACTTTTCTAGCAGCACCATTATAGGAAGAGCCGAAATCTGTTGTAATCTTGAAGGCAAATGATGATGCATAAATGTCATCAAAGTTGTTATCTTTGGTTTTTTCAGGAGCACCAGAGTTCAGTTCCGAACCATGGAAGTTGCCATTTGAGATAAATGGAAACTTTCCGGTTGTTGGAGACGGTTGCACCTGCAATTAGACAGGCTTCATAATTTAGTAGGGGAACAAACAACTCTGACAAATCAGATTTTAGCCTCCAAAACATTTAAATAATGAATGCTAGTATCTCCGGCTGAAAGCATATTGAAACAAGAAAAATGTATAGCTATTCTAGCTGAGAGCATATTTTATTGCCATGCATTGAAAAATATTGCCCATTATTAATTAGGCAACTAGAACAAAGATAGCATTACCTTAACAACCATAACAACACGTCTTATCATACTAAGTGAGGCTGACCATATGAATCACATAACACCATTCTGCTCTATCAACAATTTGTTTGCAAATATCATTTCATCACAAGACTCTAATTAGAAAAATTCCTAAATCTCCCTTTGGGGCCCTATCTGTTTTAGGAATAGGACCGGACATAACCCGGTGTTAGCATTCTAGAATTTAATTTATCTCTCATGAGAAAATAATCCCACAAACCCCATACATCATGATCAGTTCGTTCGAAGGTCAAGAAGAAGGGATTCACAAATCCTCCAGGTGTAGGGCGTGTAAGTGATTGTACTAAGGTATGATACCATAAAAGAGTTACTCATATCACATCTTAAGCATACACCATATCTCTAATGAAATTTTCAGCACTCAAGTGTGTTGGAACAAAATAACAGAAACAGGCAAGCAAGAAAGTTCATTAACTGTAACCAGTCAAACTTCAAGCCATGGACACTCAAGTTACCCATTAAGGCCTATATTTTAATTGGGAAGTCTCCACCAAAAACCACATAGGAAATGCACAAATGTGTCACATATTCAGTCACTCAAGGTGTTCTATCCTATCAGACATTTGTATGGTGAGGGATAACAGACATTAGCGCTTTTTAGCAGCACAATAAACAATAGAATCAATTATTGTTTTCAAATTATTTTGATATGCCCGAAGGGAAGAGCAAATGATATAATATAATACATCATAATTCTACATCAAGCAGCTCCCACCATGTTCTAAAAACAGTTCCTCTGCAATTAATTACATCATCCAGGAAAAGCAGTATCAGATTAATTTTTCTCAGAACTCAATTTCAAAGAGACATCTTCTAGTCCACCTCACAAGAACGCATTTCCAACTCAAATACAATATGAAGACTTCTACACGAACCACAAACAAAAATATCACATGTGCTACTTTAGATTTAGAACTCACTCACCAGTGAATTAGAAAGGAAAACTGGAGACTCTAAAAGTGTGGTCGGACTGAGGCCAGGCGGTATGGTTAAGTAAGGAGATCGAGTGTCTGAATTCATCGTAGGATCAGCTGATCTAATGCTTTCTGTATTCAACCTCGGCGCATTAAATCCAGCTCTAGCAGCCATCCTTTCTACAAGGTTTCCTCGTGAGCTAGACTTATTCTCAGACAAAGAAGTTGGGTCAGTTAATTGGCCACCAGAAGTGTCATCTCGTGGCACCATATCTCTTGTGTTGAAATTTCCAGTCATAATGAGCTTCTGATTCTGTTGCAGAAAGGTCTCCTCAGTTCTACCATTTCCAGGAGGCTCTGAGATTTGCCTTGTAAGATTATCTTCGCCTAGCATTTTAGAGAAAAATGTTCTTGGACTCGGACTAGGAGCACCCCAGTCGCCAGTTAAAGGCATATTATCATCAATCCCAGCCATGTTAGACCCCTCAATTTAGGACAACCTAAACTGCAAAATCGTATTTCTGAAAGGTTCATAAATGATATAACAACGGATAAAAGCTGACATTAACAGACATAAAATGGCATTCCAATTCCCTCGCCGTTACCCATAAAAAATAGAAAAAATGTAACTAAAAATGTTCATGTGCGTGAGTTTGAAATCAAAGATGCACTTTGTTTAATCATAAGCAGAAGGAAGCTAAATTCGACCTTACTTAAACGCTAATTGAAGATCTTAAGAACGAAATGTAATAAATAAGAATATGATTGGCAAGTTTCAGCCATAAATTTCAAAACCTACCACCCCGGAAAAGAAAAAGGAAAATCAATTCCCGAAAGGCTAAAATTTAAGATCCATTCATACCAAATCGAGGGCATAATCCGCTCTTACAAAAAGGAAAACTAAATACTGAATACGACGAAAGGAAGGATAAATACTGGTCGCGAAATGTCGATGAACAATATTTATTTGAGATTATCATCCACGTAAGGAGGAGGAGGAAAATAGCACAAGGAGAGAGAGGATTCCCAATAATGTAATGAACAGACAAATTGTGTAAGACAGAAGGAAACCAAAATCAATAAATTAATAAATTAAAAAAGCAAAACCACAGAGTGTGGATGATTAATTGCTGAGTGGAATTAGGCAAAAGAATTCAGAAAAACAATACCACCAAGGAAGAGCAGAGGGAGACGCAGACCCGACTCTGACCCGACCCAGATCCAAAAAAACTTATTGTTGCTATGTTTCTCCTTCCCTTTCCTCTAAATTTCAGAAGGAACCCCAAAAAAAAACAGAGAATCCTTCTGGGTCTGTGAAGAATTCAAACCCCAAATTGAAATAAATGATGATTACGCTGAAGAAGAAGAAGAATAGTTACAAAAAGGGGAGAACTGAATATTTTTATACAGCATTATAATAATTATTAATAAATAATGAAAAGCAAAAGCGAGAAGGGACTTTGTGGGGAAGGTTGAGGAGAGGAAAAGGAGATGATTGTGTAATGGTGGTGGACCGGAAAATGGATGGAATCTTTGACAGATATATGGAGAGAGAGACAGAGAGACAAAAGCTTGGATCTTTAATCTTTCCCAGACACTCTCACGCAGTTTTGGTTCCGGGAACAATCATTAACTTTGCTTTTTTTAAAATATGCCAGTAATTTGTCATTTACTTGTGCTGTATGTTCAGTACTAATCAACAATACCAGTAGCGTGCAAGAAGCATGTATATATAATAATAATTTCTCAAAAAAAATTTATAAAAATGGGAAAAAAATATGTGAGAATGAAGAATGAGAGGCGAGTTAATAGTGAGATCTGTTTTTCATCTCTGTTAATATGTAAAGCTGTGATGGGGTGTGAGATTTGATCTCTTAAAGCTTAGCCACAAATTGCAAGTTCATGTTTTTACCTAACCATCCTATTCTCATTCTCTTCCATCTAATTCACATCCCTTACAGCTCGCTTTTCTGGTTTCTTCTGGTAATCCGTTATCCTATATATGTAATATTTCACCTAAAACGGAACATAATAATAATGAAAAAGAAATAAGTAAATTTCCTTCCTTTTTGTCCTTTTCTTTCTATTCATATATTATCACCACCATTGGATCAATAGATCAACGGTTGATATTTAATCATTTATAAACAATTTATAAATTACTGTGTTACATGTGAATAAATTTAAGCTGATAAAATTTAATTTGGGAGGTTCTCTATTGTGAGGTATTTGAAAATAGGGGGAAAATAATGATTTTATTACATACCGAATCCGAGATATTCAGTTTGTTTATCTTAGAAATGTGATGAGGAGAAAGAAGGGGAGAAAAATAATGAGAGGATTCCGGTATTCCGTTATCCTATATGTAATAATATTTCAATAAGAGGGATGGTAATAATGAAAAAAAATTGAGAATTTCCTCCTAAATTATACTTATCATTTTAATATTTATAAAACCAAAGCTGACATCTTTGTCCCATACTAGACCAAGTTCATACCCAACCCCAGGTTTGGTTCAATCGAGAATTTGAAATCATTTTTCTTGGATTGGTCCACTTGGACTCTTTAGATTAGTCCAGGGATTTCAATGTTTTTTTTTTTGTTTTCTCCATTTATAAAAGGAAAATTTGTAGTATAACAATACAAAATTAACATAGAAAAAAAATCTAAAATCATATAAAATATATCCCAAAATATTAAAATTTAAGTATAAACCGGTAATCTTTAACATTTGACAATAACAAGTATTATTAACATAAAAAAATAAAAAATAAATAAGTAAGAAATAAGTTGGATCAAACTGAACCAAATCAACTAATCTAACCATTTGGTCTGAATCCAATCCAACCACTCTAGTACAGTACAATCCAATTTCATTATATTGTTTATTAAAATCAGATCAAACCGAACTGGATCATTATAGATTGAATCGGATCGGACTAAACTGGGCAAGTGGGTCTTTCACAGCCCTACCTGTTGCACCGAGGGAAAGGGGGTGCTGGAGTTGGCCAGGTCCCACAGATAAATAAGGTTCATCGGGATTTGGAGTGTCTCATCATCATTTTTCTTTTCTTTTTCTTCATTGTATATTGGATTAACAGAATGGATGGTTAAGATTTAATAATTTATAAAATTGTGATTATAGTATTACATAAAATATAGATAAACAAATGATGAGGAGGAGATTCAAATTCAGACGCATCTAATCTCAAACTCGAAATGATAGTTATCTCTTAAGTTACTATTATCATTCATTTTCAATTTTGTTTTGGAATACATATGGATTTTGATAAATTAACATATTAAGTCTGTTTGGGAAAACGGTGGATAAGTGTTTTTAATTTATCAGTTACGAGATAAATGTGTGAAGAAAATTATCACATTTTGCGGAAAAATATTGTTGAATGTGTGTTTGGGATATTTAGAAACTTTCCCAAACACCCCTAATTATGATTTTGAGTTCATA
>JANTPZ010003243.1:0-15348 GCA_025593235.1 Vachellia pachyceras
GATTTTGAGACATTTTGTGGATTTCGAGATGGTTTTACGGATTTCAAGATGGTTTTTATGGATTTCGAGATGGTTTTTACAGATTTCGAGATGGTTTTGTCTCGGCTTACGTGCACCGTTTTGGTAACGGTGTAACCAAACACGCACTTTGACGTCTCAAGTCTTGACAGCTTTTGATGTTAATTGTCTGTCTTGGGGAAAAAATCTAATGCTTCTATTGGTCTCAATGTGGATCAGTTGAAAGTTTTAATTTTTATTTATTTGATGAAGTTTAATTGCCCCGTCCCATTTTTGCCTTTGTGTTATTTGGGTAATAGAAATATGGCCAATTCGTTAGAGTTGGAGTGGTTACCTACTGGTTAATTCAATTGTGTGTCGGCATCAAATATATTCTTTTCAACAATTTGATAAGCTCACCTAATTTAAAAGTTTATTATGTGACAATCTTTCGTTAAATTCATTAAAAAATATACCAAAATTGGAAACAAATACTTGAGTTATTTTTTAATTTTTAAATATTTAAATTTAAAGAAAAATTAATCTATAGCTCCTCACAATTTTACTTAATTTTTAATCAGGTTCTAATAGTTAAAATTATAAAGGCTTGATTTATATGTTAGATATAATTAGTTTTGATGATGTCAAATAATAGCAAAATATTTCTACAATACAAAAAGTTTTTACAATACATATTTACCATGCATAATGATTTTACAATGCATATTGGTTAATCAATATTTGAGCATTTTTTTAATTGAAGGATGATGTGGTTAAATAACTCATTTTGAATGTTAAAATATTTTAAATAGATGTTTTATCATTATACATTGATTAACCATTCATCTCAGATTCATTCAGATGCTTAGAAATGATTTTTGAAGTTAATATTCGAGCATTGGATCATAATACTTGAGTATAATGAGTTTTCAAAGTTTCCTAGGCAATACTTGAAGCAATGCTTGAGCATAAACATCAAGTATTGAGATTTTGGTGTCAACACTTGAGCATTGACCTCTGGGACTCAATACTCGAGCACTAGATCTTCAATGCTCGAGCATCAGCCTCCTCTGTTTTCTGTCATCTTGACATGTGTATGGTATTTAGATCATATCTCCTAAAATACAACTTCGATTGATGTGAAACCAATTTCATATGAAACTAGACTCAAAATGCATTTTATAGACACATATAACAGCATCAAATGATTTCAAATGAAGGAGATATAAATTTATAAACTTGGTGATCAAATCTGAACGCATTATTTCTGACCTCTGCTTATTGAATCTATCATAACTTTGTTTATATAATAGATTTGGGAATGATTCTTGTTTCATGTGAACATAAACTTTCAGGGCTTTTCATTGATATATTATTTGAAAAGTTTGGAGTTAAATTGAGAGAGATATGTTCGTTGAAATTTGAGCTACAAGCTAATGCTCAAGCACTGGCATCTATAGTGCTCGAGTATCGGGCCTCAGAATTAGATTTTCTCCACAAAACTTGCCAATGCTTGAGTACTGGCACCTAGTGCTCGAGAATAAGCTCAAAACTCAATTCTTCAGCATACAAATCAAGCATAGGCAGCACTCGAGCATTGGGACTTAATGCTTTCAGTCAGTACTTCAAGCAGAGGCTTCCAGCAGAGCAAATGCTCGAGTATTTAAGTTTTTCATACAACACTGGGAGCAAACACTGCAAGTATTAACTGGAAGTACTACATATACTCAAGCACTAGCATCCAATACTCGAGCATTGGACTCAAAATTTTTACCATTAATCAATACTCCTTGAGAATGCTCCAGCACTGATTATTAGCACTCCTAATACTCGAGCACTCCAATTTTATTACTTGAGTATTGAACTCCTTTTTACTCTTCTTCACAATACTTGCACAGAATGATCGAGCAATATCAAGAAGCATTATCAGTACTCAAGCACTATGATTTAACACTCGAGTATTAAGTTATTTTTCAAACACTTTCATATGACACTCGAGTATTGTGTTATAGTATTGAGTTTTTCTTTGAAATATTCTGAGCAACACTCGAGCATTGAAGTCTTATTCTTGAACCCTGTTTCTCTCACCACTTTATCTCTGACACACTTCACCTACGCTGCACACCTACTTTCCTTATTTGTGTAACGGCTTTTTGAATATCAACTGCTCTCATAAATGCTTCATGCTTAGACTTAGCAACAGGGAATAGATCCTCTGAATACTTCTCCAGCATGGGCTCTTAACGGACAAATTCACAGACAATGTCTCTCTTCGTGTCAGAGCCATTTAATGTAGAACATTATACAACCTCATCAGACACTAAAGCAGAAGTCTAACGGAAGCAAAAGCAGTTTCTAACGGATTAATCCTCTTCAACAAATACTTGCTTCTTGTCAAGACTCCAATGACTATTCTTTCTCTTTCAACAAACAAATCTGTCAGAGCAGACCAAGTTTGAAAAACAGAGCATAAGAGCCAAAGCTGAACAGAAAATACAACGCTCCTCTCCAACGGATATAATTTGCCAACATCTATAAATATGAGGAAGCAACGAACAGAGAAAAGAGATGAAGTATATAGAGTCACCGAACACATTACAGAGAGTATGGATTCAAGGAAATCACACAATAACTTTAGGACTCTAACATTATACTTCTCCATGAGCTTCAATGTCAATACAATCCGCTTCATAGAGTGAATCATTTCCCAAATGTAATCTTCTCAACCTTTGAGTGTCGCTTAGGATAGACCTGAGTGAAACAGAGTGTAACCTTACATGTGGAAAGGGGGAGTGATTGTAAAGGTTTCTTAAGTACCAACTGTTACAAACTTGAGTGGGTTTCATAAATGCCTGGAAACATTTATGGGGTTCTCAAGTACCCACCGTGACAAAGTTGAAACAGCTTTGCAAGTGTCTATAGTGAACTTGTGGTTGTAATAGCTTTCCAAGTACCTGGTTTAAACTTGGATGTTATAGTGGATTTAAAATCTCAGAAGAGTCTGAGGACTGGACATAGGTCAGAGAGGGCCAAACCAGAATAAATTGTAGTATGTTTATTTTTCATTCATCTTCTCTAATTTCTAATTACTTTGTTTTTATTCAATCTGTTTTCATACTCTGTTTTGATTAATTTATGATTCGAACATTTTGATCAATTATGTTTTGAACGAAAATTTTTGTAACACAAAATTCACCCCTCCTTGGGTGACAGCCAACTTAACATTATAATCGGGTGAAACTATGAGATTTTGATTAATGAATCTAGCTAGACTTGATTAATTAAAAATCTACAAAGACTTGATTAAAAATGAGGTGAGAGACTAAATGGACCTTTAGATTAATTTTGTCAAAATTTAGTAGAATTGACTTTTTATAGCATTATGAAAATATTTTTTAATTTTCTGCAAAGGAGTGAAAGTAATATTTAATAAAGCTTATATATATTTTATGAATTTTTTTTAATATATTTATTCTAGAATGGATTCAAATGTGACGAGTTTCAGTTGGGCCTAAAATGATGCGTTTGGGAAAGTTTATAAACACCCTAAACACACGTTTAAAGTGTTTTTTTATAATGAGATAATTTCCTTAACACATTTACTTATAACCCATAAAAACACTTCTCTACCACTTTTTCAAACGGGCCCAAAGAAGTTTCAACCCAACGTATTGTTTTATTTTTATTTTCAAGAAAATTATTATTATGTTGTTTTGATTTCAATCTAAATCTATATATCTAATATAGAGATAGCCAGATTGTTCAATTTTTGATTAAATTTAAGAAAATCATCCAACAAATCGGATGTAAAAAAAGTGTAAACAATTCGATCAATTAATTGTGGAGGAGAATGTACATTGTAGATTAGACTTGATTACAGGTTTAATCTCACCTAAAGCAATGCACAAAGATTAACTTGCAAGAAAGTTGGTCATAAATTAAAGTAAATATGGATTTGGCAACAACAACAAGAAAGTAAAAATATCGACATTTTTGTTAATAAATATTCAAATAATTAAATAAAGTGTAATAATGTAATTGTAAGAATAGTCAACATAACTTGTGATGACCAGTTGGAAACTAAGTAAGCAAGCTTGTGAAATAATTAAACTCTCTATCTCATTAACGGTTAAAATACTCCTCAAGTCATTGGATAGAAATTTCCCATCGTGGAGATCTATATATTATTTTTGATTTTTTTTATAACTAAAATGATTAAATGTGTAAAATTAATTGATTTAAAAGTATAATTAAAATATACAATGAAGAGTTCAAAAATATTTAATTTTGTGCCTGATCTGCAATTCTTGAAACTGCTGAATATGTGCCAGTTACAGAGCACACCACTCCCACAATGATAATTAAAATGCAGCTTGCCACCTACAAATAAACGCACCACATTATTCATTTCGTTCAAACTCTTGACTTTAAAATACAACAATATATAATTAGATTATATATCAATATATCAGTTAAACAAATTAATTTGGAGTAAAATGATAAATATAAATACTTTAAAATATCGTATTTAGCTTCTTTAATTTTCTTAATAAAAATCAACTGACACCAAAGGTAACATATAATTGAGATTCAAAACTATTTAACACAATGGGTGCGTTTGGGAACGCGGTAGAGAAGTACTTTTACACAAGTCGAGGTAAATATGTGGAGGAGACTATCTCATTTTATGAAAAAACACTGTTGAACGTGCTTTTTGGGAGTCTGGAAGCTCCTCCAATCACAGCCAATATGATACAGAGAAAGGATGGAAGAGTTGACTTTTTCCCTACCTCTACTTTTGACAATCTGCCATGGTGTAGCTTGAGATAACATGCGCATGGGTAAATAAGTGCCTGTCACAAATATACATAGAGATTTATGAATTGCTTCTTGTGACTCGCAAAATAATTAAAGATAATCCTATCAAATCAATAAGATGAATGTGTGTTCGGGCTTAGCTAGCTAGTTTATTTTGTTGTTTTTCCTTCAAGCTTCGGCTTGCCTTTGTATTGCCAAAAAAAATATTATATGTCATGAATATAATAGGGAGCAGAGAACTTACAACCAGCATTGCCATTGAAGAGCCCATAAATGCCATGATAGACCCTGCAGTCACAATGAATGAAGAACTCTTGACAACATGGGTTATAGATTCATCTTTTAGATATCTTTCAAATTATAATACTAGAAAGAGAAAATTAGTGAAAAGTTCAGTTTAAATATGTTATTGGCAAGAAAGATTTAAATTGTATTGGTACTTTCTGTGTATAAAAACATATAAAAATCCTTCAGGTCAATAAAATTTTTAAACAAGGATCTTTAACTTATTTTCCCTATAAAAGAAAGGGAAGCAAATTAAGTGGTAGGGTCAATATGTTGTGTTTTCTTTAAGAACTGCAGTAAATTATACTTCTATGTTTATATATAACATACCTTCTACAAGTCTTAAATATAAGATATTGTTTGTAAATAAGTTGCACAGCTTTATTTCTAGAATCAGAGAGATGGAGATGAATGCAAGGTGGGTGAATGTACATATACTTACCAAAGAAAGGAATAGAGAGGGCCAAAACCAAGTTTGAGAATACTAAAAGCGTTCTGATAAGAACTGACATAGAGTAGCATTTTATCTGAGTAGAAGGCACCAATTCCTCTATGCTCAGTGCAACAGGCATTAAAGTCATCGCATACTTAGTCAAAGGATTCACAACCTATATATAACACATACGTAAGAATTCATGTCAATATATACCTAAATGTAATTAAGGGGAAATTAATTACTTTTATTCAATTAAAGGCAAATGTCGGATATATAATTGCTACTGCTATTATTTCCCCTAAAAGTAGTGAGAGGGATTAGATCATCTTACTGTGGTCCAGGCTGCAATATTTGAAGAATATAATTCCTTGGGCATGTTTAAAGTAAACTGAGATTGGATAGAGTCACCAAACATTAAATAACCCAATGCTGCAACTCCTATGTATATAACAAAACAAAACCCAAAGCTGCAGATAGAAATTAAAGCACTACACATCAGAATCTAGTTAATTGAACAATCTCAAATTAAAGAACAACTAACGTTCTAGCTAGTACGAATCATCCATATATATATATATGCATTAATTAGTTACCTGACTCCTAGAACAACGGGAAATTTTGATGGTTCCTTCATGGAAGAGTATATGTTTGGAAAAACTGAGTGGCCTGCAAAGCAAAAACCATAGAGACCAATCGAGACTGGTATATTGGCAAGGTTTATAGCCTTTCCACCAGGATGAAATCCAACTTTGTCTATTACTCCAACCCATACCAAGCAAGAAGTCACCAATATCGATGCAGCTATCCCTCCAACTGATAATAAATGCATCAAACAGTGTGCCATTAACAACAATGAGCTGTTAATTAAACTTTAATCTCAAGGAAGAACTAGCTAGTTAAAGAAGGCAAAAAAGAAAAAAGGTACGAGGCTAATAAGAAAAACACCTGAAAGAAACGAAAGGAGTTTAAGGTTTCGCAAGCAAATTGTTGGCAGAACACAGAGAGCTGATGTGATGGTGAACACTTGATTAGTGCTTAGATTAATCCCAGCAAAGTTCATGTGGGTGTTAGGATAAAGTGACGAGAGGTTATCACTCATTAGTATTATAAACTCAACACAAGCAGCCTGCATATTAAGCCAATTAAATCTCTATTTACCTTTCAAGACATCTAAATAATGGAGCAAAACAATATAGGAGATAATGACGTATTTGAGGAATGGATTATTGCACTTACATATAGTTCCATGTACAGAATTAGCTGCACTTGTAACAAAAAGGTAGTCGTCAGTTTTCCTTATTGATTCCAAACAACATATTATACAACACACGTTGCAGTAATATGTAATGCATATATCTTTTAAGTGAAAGAACCATATTTATGTGAAGTTTAATAGGTGTTTATCATCAAGTCTAGAAGCAAATATAGCAACCTGAAGATTTCTGTTTGAAATTTTTCCTGAAGCTTTGTGATGATAATAAGCTAATGAATGATCTTAATTATTGTAATAGTCTTGTTAAGATATTGTATACTCACCGCAATCACAAGGCGACCAGCTGTTCCAAAAGCAGCTTGCCCAATGTCCGGGTAGGTATGGAGTCCAGGAGAGCTTTCTAAGCATCTCTTCAACAAGATACCAGTATAGCAGCATATCACAGCAAACAAGAACAGAAACATAAGACTCAACCATCCGCCTTCTTTTACTGCATAAGGTGTCGTAAGAAGTCCTATTCCACACAGCATATTGGCTCCTTCACATCAGAAAGAGAAAAATTACAAGTTACATGTCGAAGAGATTATAACGAGAAAATTATGCCCCAGAACTATGCTTTTAATTTCTTATATACCATTAAGGATTGACTGGGCTAGAGAAGATTGCTCTTGAGGCGGTGGCAATTCACAACTCGAATACTTAGAGTAGTTAGATATTCGAGACATATTCCTGGTTCTGCTATTGAAGGTAGGATCCTCTTGTTGTATCAATGGGATTGTGTTTAAATCTGAATCATCATTCCCGTTGGGCCTCTTAATGTTATTGGATAATGGTGCAGTAGTAATAGAAGTTATTGATCGACTCGACATGCTTATTTGCCTCATCAAACTCATTGAAGGTGGCGTTACACTTGTTAACATGTCCACAGATTGCCTGCACAAGTTATTATTGAACAAATTAGGGTTTTATATCATCAATTGCAAAACACTTTCCAGCCTAAAACACATGTTTTGTTTGGCCTTTTTATCGTAATAATAGACTACTTGAAGTAAATGAAACTACCTATAGGTTTGAGGCCACGAGGGACTATCAACATCATCGTCAATTTCGTTGGAAAAATTAGATTCTTCATAAATCTCTGAATTGGCCTTAGAACTTAAATGTTCGAAAACCCTATCTGCTAGGTTTTCTTCATCATCAATCTGGAACTCAACCTCAGGATCAGAATCCAAATTTTCTTCATCTATCTTTATCCTCATACTCCAAAATCAACGTGACTGTGCTTTTCTTTGCAGAAAACAAAAGAGGAAAGAAACAAGAGAGAAAAAAAGAAAAGAAGGATCACCTCTTTTGATTAATCCTAAAATAAATGTGTATATTTAAACATGGCATCAGAGCCACCCAATAATAAAGAAAATCGAGATGAAGAAGAAGAAAATGAGATCCCAATTTCTCTTTCTTTTTTTATTAGATGTAGGCAGAAATCAGAAGACTATCAAACTCAAATCAAATAATATCAACAATATCAGAATATATCAATACATATATTATTAAGATTTTTACATAAGTAAATTGTTATTTAGTAATTGGAAGGATTGTATTTAAATACGAGTTAATCGCAACTAAATAAACATCCAACATTTTTTGTTTTATTTTCTCTCAAAAGACTCATCATTAATATAAAAAAAATGTTGGCACAGGGCCTCAACAATTTAATAAATAGAGTAATCATGCATTGAATTTAATAAATTATTTTCTCTCACGAGGATCACCTTTTTGATTAATCCTAAGATAAATGTGTATATTTAAACATGGTATTAGAGCCACCCAATGATAAAGAAAATGAGATCCCAACTTCTCTCTCTTTTTTTTATTAGATATGGGCAGAAATCAGAAGACTATCAGAGTCAAATCAAATAATATCAACCATATCAGAATATATCAATACATATATTATTAAGATTTTTACATAAGTAAATTGCTATTTAGTAATTGGAATGATTGTTTTTAAAAACGAGTTAATCGCAACTAACTAAACATCCAACATTTTTTATTTTATCTTCTCTCAAAAGACTCATCATTAATCGAAAAAATGTTGGCACAGGGCCTCAACAATTTAATAAATAGAGTAATCATCCATTGAATTCAATAAATTATTTAGTTAATAAGTATTATAATATTTTTCTTAGAAATTTATATTACTAAAATTGACCTCATCAAATATAATTTCAACTCATTTTAAATTATAAAAGAAGTAATTGTACGTGAATTGATGAGGTTAATTAGTCTCATCGAGAGAATTTAAATGACAAAATAGCATGGATGATTATAGTTATAGATAGATTATATGTGTGTGTATATAATAATTCAATTTGATTTCCCTGATCTAGTTTACTTGTTTTTTTTATTTTTGTTAATAAATAAGCTAGCGTTTGTATAAATTTTTTATTTAAAGGCAGATAAAATAATTAATATTAGACGTTAATAGATTTAAATAAATATGTTATTCATAATAACAAAAAAGTGAACTTCATCGAAAAAAATAAAATAAAATGTAATCAGATGTAGATTGAACTACTTAATTTTATTGAGTTATAATATTAAAGTACTATAATTCAGATCAGGGAGAATTGGAGATCTTATATCTCAAGATTCCAAGTTTTTATATATACATAAACTGATACTGTCTATTACGTATTATAGACTGTACAGCTGGATTTGGAGAGTTGATTAGAACACTAAGCATCCCATTCATCATCGTCCATTAACATATGTTCAGCTTACTTCTCCGTGTGGCACGGGCACTGACTAACAAGGAAAATCCGATGTTTCTATTTATTAGCCACTTTATGTTTAATATAAATTAGAGAAAACAATAAACTTAATTATCTTTATTTTAAAATTCAGAAATTCTTTAAATTTATTTCTCTTTAATATCAACTGTAGTATGTGAAAGCAAAATTAACAAATAAATACAAGGTCAAATTATACATGGATATGAAAAACGTGGTGAGGATATTTATAAATATAACTAAATAATTTATAATTATTGATTCTAGGAAAAGTCATATTCTTCCTGGAAGTGACATTTCACTACGTGACTGCGTGATCACCATAGATCTTCGCTTCCGGTCTATAGCGTTGAAAATGGCAATTACCAAAACCACCCCATGTGTCTTTTGCCTTTCAAAGACAGGCGATTAAAAAAGCAAGAGGAGTAGAAACTCTGAATGTTATTTAATGATGAATACTTGAAAAAACAAGACACTACTGATCTTGAGACAGCAATTATGTCTGTGAAGTTTCTAACGTTGGCGCTTTTGTTGGTGCAAGTTAGTAGCGGTGCAGATAGGAGCTTCGTCTTCAACCATGGCTTCCAATCTGCTAATTTAGCCATGGATGGTGTTGCTGCTGTTACCTCCAATGGCCTCCTCCTACTCACCAACCAAACCAGGCTGCAGATGGGCCATGCATTTTTCCCTAATCCACTTGTTTTCACAAACACCACTTCTTTCTCTACCACTTTCGTTTTCGTCATTAGATCTCAATACCCCAATCTTGTTGGTCATGGAATGGCTTTCGTGATATCTCCGACAACAGCAGCATTTCAAGACGCCACCACTGGCTCTTACCTCGGCCTCTTCAATGAAACCAGCGATGGCAACTCCAACAACCGTGTGCTTGCAGTTGAATTCGACACCGTCCGGAACAAAGAGTTTAACGATATCGATGAAAATCATGTCGGAATCGATATTAACGACTTGAATTCAACGAAATCCGCTTCTGCTGGATATCATGTTAATGGGTTGGGGTTTCAGAATCAAACCCTTAGAAGTGGCCTTCCAATGCAAGTGTGGGTGGACTATGACGCAGCCAGGAAGCAGATTGAAGTCACCCTAGCCCCAATCAACATTAACAAGCCTGAAACTCCATTATTGAGGCTGTCCCAGGATCTTTCTCGCATTATAAACAATCTTAGTTATGTCGGATTCTCAGCTGCCACTGGGTCAGTAATGACTTCTCATTATGTTCTTGGTTGGAGCTTCAAGCTTAATGGGATGGCTCAAAATCTTCAAGTCTCAGAACTCCCAAAGCTGCCACGACTTGGAGGGAACAAGCAATCTGTGGTTTTAACAATTGTGTTACCTCTGCTTTCACTTTGTTTTATTTTTCTGGTGACTCTATCGATCATTTATTACATATATAGAAGGAGGAAGTTTTCTGAGGTTGTCGAAGAGTGGGAGCAAGACTATGGTCCTCACAGGTTCAAATATAAAGATCTTTACACTGCCACAAAAGGATTCAAAGACAGGGAGCTTCTGGGATGTGGTGGATTTGGAAAGGTGTACAAAGGGACAATGCCTGGTTCGAAAGTTGAGGTTGCTGTAAAGAAAGTGTCCCATGAATCCCGACAAGGTATGAGGGAATTCATAGCAGAAATCGTGAGCATCGGTCGTCTACGCCATCGAAACCTCGTATCTCTCTTGGGATATTGCAGGCGAAAAGGTGAGCTTCTTTTGGTTTATGACTTCATGCCAAATGGAAGCTTAGATAAATACCTCTACAACCAACCTACAGTGACACTAAATTGGATGCAAAGGTTCAGAATCATCAAAGGCGTAGCTTCAGGATTGTGCTATCTGCATGAAGAGTGGGAGCAAGTTGTGATCCACAGAGACATAAAAGCAAGCAATGTTCTGCTGGATTCAGAGTCGAATGGAAGGTTAGGAGATTTCGGTCTTGCAAGATTATACGATCATGGGAGTGATCCAGCAACTACACATGTGGTTGGAACCTTAGGATATCTGGCACCGGAGACCACAAGAACAGGGAAAGCCACACCAAAGTCTGATGTTTTCGCATTCGGTGCTTTTCTGCTGGAGGTTGCAAGTGGAAGAAGGCCTATAGAGCGAGGAAGCAGTGAAGAATTCATACTGGTGGACTGGGTTTATGGGCTATGGAAGAGGGGTGAGATTATGGAGGCAAAGGATCCGAATCTGGGAACAGATTACAAAGCAGAGGAGGTAGAATTGGTGTTGAAATTGGGGCTCTTGTGTTCTAATTCAAAGGCTGAAGGTAGGCCAAGCATGCGGCAAGTAGTGCATTATTTGAATAAGGAAGTGCTTCTGCCTGATTTCTCAACGCAAATGTTGTCTCCTGGTTCTTCTTGTGGATTTGTATTTGCGAGTGATGGAGATTTTGGTGACATTGGAATGTGGTTTCCATCTTCAAGCGTGGATGGATATTACTCTCGCACTTCAATACCTGAATCCATCCTCTCTGGAGGCTGCTGATTTCCTAAGAAGACCAATACATACACACAGTCCGCTGATTTCCTGTATGCTTTGATTTCTATACTTGATATGTTAAGAGTTGTTATGTTACATGAGATTTATATGCTTTTGAAAAATATTACTCACTAAAAACTAGATAATTAATTCGTGTCCGCTGTTTTATTAAATTACAGCCTTACATCCTTGTAGTTAAAAATTGCTACATTTGAGTGTGTTCATTCAATAAATTGTCGTACAGGTCAAATTTCATATATTTAATGGTTTAATATAAAAAGAATAATAATAAACAACAGGTTACTTTCTCAGAAGCTATAAATTATTGTTACATACGCTGAATTTTAAAATGCATCATGATATGAATTTAAAATATCCAAATAAAATTTGAAGCTGGAGGGGACAAGTCAAATCAATATACAGGTTTTAAGGGCAAAGCAATATTGATGAGGACAAAATGGAGTGTCCCATTCCTAGGCCACAGCTCAATTGAAGGACCACTTGTTGAAGGAGGACTTAGCTAGACAAGTGTACAGATGTCTCCCATCAAAAATTTTATTAATGAAAAGGATCTAGCAAGATAAGAGTACATATGCTCTATGCATACAAGGCTTACATATTATATGAAATATTTAATAAAAAATTGCTGAAATAATGATCTTCTATTGCGAAATAATGAAATATATGTATCATTTGAAAACATTTCAAATTTGTTTAAAGACTTAGATGTAATATATCTTTAAGGAATACAACTCTTCTTCAACGATTTACAATTTAAGTATGTACATAGCAGATGACATTTGAAAATAACTGATGGTTTTGAATTTTCTGCATGAAGAATGGAGCAAGTTGTGGTTCGCAGAGACATAAAAGCAAGCAATGTCATGTTAGAATCAGAGTTCAATGGAAAGGTTAGGAGATTATATTTTGGTCTTGCTAGATTACAAGACTATGGAGTTGATCATGCAGCTATCAATTTTTGTCTTCTCTAGGGTATCTTGCTCCAGCAACCATGAGAAAAGGAAGGGCCATGACAAAATCTGATGTGTTTGCTTTTGGTGCCTTTGTGCTAGAGGCCGTGTGTGGAAGAAGACCTATGGAGCGAGGATGTGAAGATGAGGTTTTGGTGGACTGCGTTTATGGGTTATGGAAGAATGGTAAGATTATAATTTTCAAAACCCTGTTCATTCACAAATGTTCATACACTACGCTGCTATCAAACCAACAAAAGTGACCGAGTCAACGAGATACAAGTCAATAATAGTACTTATTATCTTCATAATCAATGAACCAAAACTACTCTGTTATTGTTCTTATTAATCAATAATAGTACTTATTATCTTCATAATCAATGTTCATTCACTACGTTTAAGGTTTTATTGATTATAATAAAATTTATTGGAAGTGTCATGTGAAAAGTACTATAGACGGAGAAGTATATATATAATAACTAAATGTTAGTTTAAGAAAAAAAATAAAGTTTTCATAGTTTCCAAAGTTATCCTTTTTAATTACACTGAACCTCAATGTCATATTATGTGTGTTTGAACTATTGGGAGAAAAGAGTTACGAATTCTAAGATGATTTTATGAATTTCAATATTATTTTTACGAATTTCAAGATGCTTTTGTTTTAATTTGCATGCACCATTGGAAAAAAGTGTTTTATAAACATGCATATTATTATATCAATATCTACCCACTTGTTGCTCCTATAACAGTTTCTAATAGAGGACACACACAATGCTAATAAACTTACCATAAATGATAAAGTGCCCATTGGGGAATCCATTAAAAAATTAATTTTATTGAAATCGAGATAAATATGTAAAAAGAATTTTATTTTGATTTATGTACAACGTAAAAAAATTGGGAAAAAACTTCCCTAGATAGGCTAAAAAGTGATGAAAGACCAGCTTTAGAATATACCTTGATATTCGTGAGTACACACACAACCGGAGGAGGCACTATGTCATACAGTCAACCACGCGCTTTGGTGGCATGTTCTGCATGTTCCAATTGATATGACTATATGATGGTGGAAGATCTTATTTTTTCAATAGCCGCCGTTGAAAATGGCATCAAACCAAGAAGCCAGACCATTTACGGCAACCCCCCATATATGCAAGCACGAGTCAATTAAGATTTTAGTCAATTAAGAAACGAATATTCCCCTTCAATGGCCAGCCATGGTAAAAAATAGGAGAAACTTGATTGTTTGTATATTTAATGTAGATACAGATAGCAGAGGACATAAAAGAAGGCATTGATTCTCAGGCAGTCATGCATGTGAAGCTTATTATGGCGTTGGTGCTTTTGTTGGCGACAACAATGGTGCAAGTGATTGATGCTGATACAAGCTTCATCTTTCATCTTCAATAATGGCTTCCAATCTGCTAATTTAACCATGGACGGTAGTTCTGAGATCACTTCCGGTGGCCTCCTCCAGCTCACCAATGAAACCTGGCAGCAAATAGGTCATGTTTTCTACCCAAATCCAATAGTTCTCACAAACACTTCTTTCTCTACCACTTTTGTTTTCGCCATTAGACCTGTTCCTCCAAAGAGTGGTCATGGAATGGCTTTTGTAATTTCACCAACGAAAGTATTTCCAGGTGCTGTTTCCGGTCCGTACCTACGACTCTTCAATATAAAAACCAACGGTGACCCAAAAAACCATGTATTCGCTGTGGAACTTGACACCATTCAGAGCAGTGAGTTTGATGATATCGACGGGAACCACGTCGGGATTTGATAATTAGGTGATTAAAAATGAGACATTGCAGACTGAGAACGTTTTTCATTAACTAATCCCATGTTTGATCCACCCCACATTAGCTTGCATCTGGCAAATTTTAGACTTTAAAGTACAGTTTACAGAAGACTAAAGAGTAATGCTTAAGCCATATTATATTTGCATGGACTAAACACACCAGAATTGCCGAGAATGACCCTTATGAGTTAGGGGCAGAAACGAAGGTTCTGAGGGCAGCTTGGGCAATTCAGCAGGAGCGTTTGAGTGGGAATTTTGATGAGAGAAAGGGATGGATTATCACAAAGAGGGAAGTTGCAGGGTAAGCTTCAGCCTCCTACCGTTAAAGACTTGACAATGAAGGCAAAGAATTGAGGAAGGGAAATATGTTTTTACAATCACATCGTTTTGTTAGCTGTGTCGGTTGTCTAATTTTCTTTGTGTGTGTTTGGAAACACCGTTGGGAGAATGGATTTTGCAGATTTTGAGACATTTTGTGGATTTCGAGATGGTTTTACGGATTTCAAGATGGTTTTTATGGATTTCGAGATGGTTTTTAC
>JANTPZ010003245.1:0-17038 GCA_025593235.1 Vachellia pachyceras
GTACTACGTTGAAAAAGGGGTATTACTTAGTGTAGAAAGCCAAATTTTAATTTTTAACGACACAGCCATTGCCTAGTACGACACATTTGTGTTTGTTTAAGAAACGCTCCAAAACACTTAAAAAAAACAAACTTTTACATAATAAAAGACTCATATATTTATCGAAAATTATCTGAAATCGTTTGAAATAGGCTAATGAAATATACACCAATCAAAAGCTTTATTTTTTCTGTTAATAATTATCAGAATGATTGTACTCCTGTCAGTTAGCAATATTGCATATCAACTGAAATCTAGTGAGATTGGTATTTTATCACTGATTTATGTATTGGCCATGAATTGAAAAAAAAATATCAATCAATTCTGGAAGTGTTGGACGGAACGGATCAATTCATAAGAGAGATAATAATATGAATTATTTTGAAGCTAAGTACCAAACCGTTTCATCAGGCTCCTGTCATGCACATTATTGCCCTCCAACCTTTATTGTAATTTCTCTGGCCGCTCTCCTTTTATCAGTTCCTCTGTTTTTTATTGCCAAGTATCAACCACATAAGTATTTATTGGACTAACCCATCAATTTTTCGTTCCTGTACATCAAGATATATGCTGTGAAATATAATGAATACATTACCCAATCGTTAAATTATATACTTGCGGATGAAAACCATAATTTGCCAGACCAGAGAATTATTTAAAAAAAATTGCACATCATGCTTACGCTTTTTAAAAGTGGTATAGAGAATTAAAACTAATTTTGCATTTACGTATTTAAGCTGAAGAAAGGACAAAATATTGTTTTGACTCCTTGTCCCTATCATCTGCAAGTATGAAGTGGCGCATCGATCATCGATCATATCCATCAAGCACCCAAGTTGCACCAATCATTCTCTCCACCTAACCCCTGCTCACCCAATCACCTTCCATTGCAACTAAGCCACACCGCATGCTTCCATACACCCCCCACTTCCCCCTCCGTCCACTCTGACAATGCTTTCATTCATTAATATATGGTTTCAGAGTTAAAGCAAGCTAAACGTGATCCATCGCTTGAGCTTGGGACCTTGGGTCCGTTTGTAAAATGGTGGAGAAGTATTTATGAACTTATTCACACAAGCTGAGATAAATATATGGAAGAGATTGTCTCGTTTTATGAAAAAAATACTGTTAAACGTGCTTATGGCTACAAGTCAAGCGTTACCAAACAACTCACTGTCTCCCCACAGTCTCAGTCATGTCTTCTCATTACGAAGACCTTTGATCCTAATCTAGTTTTATTTTCAATTCCCTTTTTTTTTAAAAAAAACTCACTCTTTAGCCTGTGGTTAACTATTCAAAGGTTGAGTCTGAGCCTTACACGTGTAAAAATGAAGACCGGGTATAAAAAAAGGATCTACCATGCCATACCATGGAGAATTAGCATCTTAGCTCTCGATTCTCGGCATCTTCCTCCGGATACCTTCCCCTCCTCTCCCCCTTAAATCATCACTCTCTCCCCCACTCTTCTTCCTCGCATCATCACCACCACCCCCCACCATGAATGCCATCGATTCCCCTCTCGAAGCTCTCGCCTTCAATTACGCCACCCTCGGCTTCTTCACCCTCGTCAACAACCTCTGGACCTGGCTCGCCCTCCTCACCGCCGCCCTCAGCCTATGGAAGATCCGCGCTAAACCCCATTTTCCTCCTCCTCCTCCTCCGCCGCAGCCTTGCAACGATCGGACCTCAAGTGGGCCTCCATCCACGGAAGACAAGCGACCGGTGGAAAACTTTGTTCTACATAAAGCCCCCGGTACGAGCATGCCGGAAGCGGGTGTTTTCTTTGCAGGAGACGGCGACGTCGACGGAGTGACCAAGGGGAAGTTTACCGTGTACTACGAGGAGGACAGGGAATGCGAGTCGGACGAGGAGTTGACGGAGGCGTGCTGTGACGGCTGTTGCACATCGGAGTGGTGGGAGAAATGGGATAAAATGTTGGAGACGAAGCTGGGAGTGAAGGGGTGGTACATGTACCAAAATTTAACGGATCTTAACGGTAACGTCGTGAGATTCTGGGATTCTGGCGTTGATAATGGCGGATTTTCGAACGAATGAGGTACGGCTCAAGCTGTATCGTGTGGTACATTCAAGGATGCAGGTCACTGAGCATTAGAGATATGTGTATATATGATTGAATTAGTCTGGCTTAGCAGTAGCTAGTTTGGATGACCAAACAAAAGAGGGATTATCCATTTATGGAGCCCCCAATTTGCAAAAAGGCAAATGCAAGTTTTTGAGGTCAGCGTAAGTTGTTTTTTTTCTCTTCATCGTCTTTTCTCCTGTACCATATAATAATGGATCCAGCCTATTATCTTGATAATGTTTTGATTACCTGCAACAGAATTCCACCTTAAAAATATTGCTATGAATATGAAAATAACTGAGTGATTTCTAACACCCAAAAAACTGAAAACCGGCATGAAGAGATGTAAATACAAAAAAAAAACCAATTTAGATTGGAATAGTCTGAATATAGTGTGGTGGAAATAATGAAGTGACAAAGACATGCATGAGCGAGAATATTAATATAATTAGGAGATGAAGTAAACAGAAGAAATGCAAGAGTACAGGGTGAGTGGAAAAGCTATGGAACCTACTTTCAGATGGGGAAGCCATCATCATTCATGGCCATGAGTCACTGACGAGTGGTCATCATGTTGAAACTGGACTAAGATAGTGGACGGTGCTTTTTTTTCCGGTGAATCTTCAGAGAGAACTCAAAAATCTACGCGAGCAGTGAGGAGTTCGGTAATGAGATTGAGGGGTATAATTTACTGCGTGTAAATATTCTGGAAATGATGATGGAATACGCCAACAACTCAATAATTGCTCTTCAAAATTTTTTACTTGGTATACTTGAGGGAAGGACAAAAAGGAGGGACAGGGCAGCATCGGAGCCTTGAAGTAGACGAAATGGTTAACTAATGGATCTGACATGTGTTCATGTGTGTGTATATAAACGATCTCTGCACGCGCGCGAGAGAGGGAGAAGGGGTTATTGCAAGTTGCAGCTGTACGAATACGTCTCAACATAGCAAGTGGGAATCTCGGAGCTGTATCAATATCATATTTCGAGGCCGTGGTATACAAAGAAACCCAGAGACAGAGTGGTCAGATATTTTGAGATCATAAAATTAATTAAAAAAAGGGGTGGAAGCAGTCAATGAGAAGGCATATTAATATTTTGTGGGATAAAGCAATATACATGGTCCCAACACATAAATATATTGAAATATGGCCATGCATCTTGTTCTTGATGATTATGGAGCCAGCGGTAGCTTTCTGATCTGTGTATGCATATAGATCAGCCATATGAAGAAGGGCAGAGACCTCAGACAATCACGTACGTCCGCCTGGACATATGTATGTGCGCGCTTGCTTGCTTGCTGTCTTTCAATGGCTCTGCGAGAGGGCGCCGTCCAATGCAGAATTCTGATATAATTTGTTGGTATTATCAGATTTGGAAGTTATTGAGGCTGGGACAGGGGCAGGGGGTGATGTATAATGTGACCGCCACTCTTTTTTCTTTTTTCTTTTTGCCCGGTATGTCACATAAATTCAACTTGATTAAGAACCAACTTGTCATACCTAGTATCATGGAATATTCCTGGTTTAATTCGCCAATCATTCATGGCTGCTGTGTGTTCCACAGCAACATATGGAAGTGGGAATTTTCAATGCTTATTTATACGTGAAAAAGTAAAAGATCGTAGTGTTATTCTAGCTTGTTACCTTTTCATTTACGCATATTAATATATAAATACCTTAATTATCTTCTAAAAGGTAATTAATGACGGTTATGCACATCATATGTACAAGGGTTTTATTGTTTTATTGCCAACTAGACTCACATTGTGCCCGTTCATTGACTGACCGGTGATCCTGGCTGTAAGTGATTAAGAAACTTCTTCACAAAGAGGATTTCCCAAGCTTTTTGATAACTTCGTTCAGTTGGTTTCTGCGATCGAAACATAATTTTCAAGGTCGCATCGCATAAGTAGTAGTTAAGTGAAATTGAAACTACCTAAGGCAGCTGACAAGAAATTAAATCCGTAGCCAGCACTGATGAATCATGGCAGGAAGGAAAAAGGGTCTTTGACGAGTGAATAGTCAATTGAGAGCCAATATCTTGAGGGAATCTCAATCACGATTTAAGAATAACTAAGATATTAGTAAATGATACCGTGTTCAGTGTCTTGTTATATAAATGATGTTGATGAAGCTTCCCGGGATTGCAGGATTTAGTGCATCATCATCGAAAACCATGCCAGTCTCGCAATGCGGGAGCATTACAATATGTTAAGCAATACTCAATTAATAATCTACATACCCACTTTGATTCTATAATTGGTATGTGCTTCAACATTGATCTATAGAACCTTGCTAATTTATATATAAATGGACCAGGCAGCAACTCACCGGTAAGTGGTTAGAAAGCTGTGGTTGTGGCACAGTCAATTAAGTAAATGATCATTTTTTTTACCGCCGTCATCAATTAGGAAAGGATGAAAGCTCCATCAAATTTACAGTTAAAAAAAAAAAGCAAATCATCGACTTTTTTTCTTTTGGAAGCCCACCAGAGAATGGCCTTGCATATTTTTTTTGTTTCTCGCCCGGTCTCCAGAGCTTCTCCCTGACTAATCCGGACCTGACCTGTATCGCGCACCTGGAAATGGTGGGTAAGTCTTCAAACGATGACTCATGCATAACAAGGACTCGAACCCAAGACCTTGTTTAAACTAATATAAGCCGCTTACCACTTGATATAACCAACTGTTGGTATGGCCGTGCATATATAATACGGGATGTCGAAGACAGAGGAGAGACACGTACGGGTGGTGTGTGTTAGGGCTTGGGCCCAAAACTGTTTCTGCTGGGCTCATAATGGATTGGGAGGCCCAGAGAAAGAGTGAAGGCAGCCCAAGGGGGTGAATGGGCTGAGGTAGAAAGAGGTAACACGTGGGCTCCACTGGAAGAGGGGAGGGGGGATTAGTAGTTGTTGGGTCGAGGAATAGATAGAATAGCGGAGTTTGAGGAGGACCATACATATACATATGTGTGTGTGTGTATGCATACATATACATATGTGTGATGTGTGGCTCTGGAGGAAAAGCCAAGTCCGCAACATCTGCCCGTTTTCATGCGTCAGCGTCGCAACAGAGCCATCAGTTGGGATCACATGTCACTTTCGCCTCCCATTCCCCACCTGTGCTCTGTGTCTTCGTCCTGTGTACTACTAGCACACAACAAAATTACCATTTGTTGGCCCAGGAAAAAAAATAATTTACACTGATTAAAGTTATATTGTTTAGTTTTCAACTTTCCACTTATCTCTTGCTTTTTTAGAAAAAACCCCAGTACAGAAACAAACATTCCACACCAGTCCCCTAGCACTGGTTAAAAGATTTTTACAAGCACTGCAAGATGTTTCACTGGTTATGTAATTACGGTGCTGTAGACACCTAAAGACCGATTTTGAAACTGTTGCTTCTATGGAAGATGTGAACACTAGTTTTTTTTCATCCCTGTCCCCATTAATTATTGCCTGACTTTACTGTATTCATTCATCATTTGCCCACTCGCTCTCTGTGAAGTAATGAGAGCTCTTAGAAATAAATTTGCAGTATACGGTGTGGATGGATGACAGAGGAGTGGCCATCAGATCACATGCCTTGTCCCTCACAGTCATACGTACAGTGCTGCCTTCAATCAATTATATGCCCCTCCTCCTTGCTTCTAACTCTCCCATTAAACCCTTCACACTCCTCACTCTCACTCCCATCTTTATGCCGTCCCCTATCCTCCTCCTCCTCCTCCTCTTCCTCCTCCCTTCGCCTCTTGCCGCCGCCCCCTCTTCGCCGCCCCCGTCTGATATCCTCCGCTCCTCATGCATCCACGCCAGGTACCCCCATCTCTGCATCCGGACCCTCTCCTCCTACGTCCGTCCCTCCATCACCCCCAACGACCTCGCTCAGGCCGCCCTCTCCGTTAGCCTCCGTCACGCCCGCCATGTCACCCGCTTCCTTCACTCCCATCTTCCCTCCCACGCCAAGCACTCCGCCCTACATGACTGTGCCGAGCAGCTCTCCGACTCCGTCGACCAGCTCCGAAACAGCCTCAGGGAGCTCAGGCACCTCCGCAACTCCACGTTTCAGCTCCAGATGAGCAACGCCCAGACCTGGGTCAGCGCAGCCATGACCGACGACGACACCTGCCTCGACGGTCTCGGCCCCGCCCACGGCCCCATGGTTTGGAGGATCAGGCGCAAGATCAATCGAGTGTCCAGGGTCACCAGCAACGCCCTCTACATGATCAACCGCCTCTGCCACAGCCCTCCCGCGCAAAACTACTCCCAACCCTCCCATTAGTGATCGGATTTTTCTACTCCTCTCCAATCTCATCATACTATGATACTTGTTGCCGCTACTATTCCTGAAATGGAAATGTTCAATCGCTTTATGTATATATCTATATATGTCAAACTTCTGTTATAGCTAGCAAGTCTCAAGCGTAGCTCCGTACCACCGTATATCTAGAGTGGAATTATACTGTCATGGGAGAAACTATTAGCGTGTGTGTGTGTGAAAACTTATTTGAGAAGCATGTAGTGCCCCGTTACATATGCATATAAGTTCTGATGAGCACGTAGAAGCCATTCATAAATCATAATGGATAGCTTCCTTTAACTACTTTTCACATAATACACTGAAAAAAAGACCACGGCTTGAAGTGGTAGGCGAGAAGTAAGTTGTGGGCCATGGACGACTGCACAGACTTGTGCTGAAAAAGTTGGGTCTCTTGTAACTCAATATATTTCAATCAATGTTTTTTATGACCTTATGTGTCAATCTTTGTTCATATTTATACCGTTAGATCCAAAAAAGAGGAATTAATAAGTAAGAAATCATAAATATTGATAAAATTACCATCAGGTTCTGCAATAATCTGTTCAGTTGTCATTTACAACCTTACTAACCGTCAATAACAACCGGACCTGATCGTAATTTTACCAATCTTTATAACCTTTTGTTCATTAATTTTTTTATTTTAGAAGATGATAAATTTCTTAATATAAAACACTCCACCAAGGAACGTACGCTATTGGATATTTTACATCGTAAACTCCCTTTACTCAGATGAATATATCAACGCTTTTGTTTAACAATGTTCACTCTGCTGTTTTTACATTTGATTTAATTTTCTCTTCATTTCTTCCCTAATACTCCTTTGGCCACCCTTAATGCATGACCTAGCCGAGTAGAAGTTAATAATAGTCATAAATGTGTGGCTTATTTTTAAATTTTGTTAATTTTTTAAATTACCCATATTGATGTTTCCTCAATAGTAAAAGATGGGGGAAATCAAGGAAGATGATTAAATCATTTCAGAAAAAATTGCTATATTAACCAATCTAACTAACATTCTTGATCTAATTAAATTATGTAAATAAACCCTACGTTGATCGAGTATCATATATATTTTAAATGGTTTTATGTCTCTTTTGCAGTGAAAAATACTGTTCACATTTGGGAGGGTCTGAGGATATATGGGATCCGTTTGAGAATACGGTAGAAAAATACTTTTAAGTAAGTCGAGGTAAATATGTGGAGGGGATTATCTCGTTTTACGAAACGTTGTTCCAAATAATTGCTTTTCATTATCACCCTAGCGACTATCCAAAGAAGCTCTCTTCCTCCGATGAAGGGCAGGGGGTAAGCTCGACCATCCCATTACCTATTAATGAAATCCTCCTCTTCATCTTCAGACTCGTCGGCCTCATCCGACATCCACTCTTAGCATACAGGGTCCCCTCATCGGAAGGTCCGGGATACCCTGAAGCCCGGCCTCCCAAGGCAGCAACTGTCAAGGACCCGATCCATACCTCTTCAAAATCTTCCTGCTGCTCAAGCTGTGCACTCCCACTGATTGGATTGAACTGAGACTGGTACTGGTTTACTAAAAGGAGTACCTTTCCCTGACCTTAGGCTTCCTAAGACCTATCTCTTAGAATGCTCTCTCCTAAACTGAGGAGGATGACTGTATACAAGCCTGAAACAAAAAACGCAACTCAACACATAGCTATCACATCTTGTTTTCTTATGGTAAGTCTGCATTAATAATTTAATGTCGACCATGACACATTCATTATAGCACTCTTTGCACCCAACCAACAAAACACAGAAATTGCACCACGAATACTCCACAAGTAGAAATCACAATTGAAATCATAACAAACTGTGTTCATGACAGCAAGAAAATACTCTCCAGTGCGCAATATAAATCATATCACAGAAGGATTCTTTAATTCATGTCACGTACTTGATATATATAAGTTACTTGCAATTCATTCTCACGTATCAAGCAATGCATTAAATTAATAAAATTTTTAAATTTATTCTTATTAAAGAATGGGCATTGGATAAAAAATATACCGCACAGCTTCCCTCATCTATATTTAATAGGGGTGAAATTAAAAAAGTTCATTAAATATTCTGTAAGCGACTTATATCTAGAATCAAGAATTTCTCTCACGGGCATCTATGGTGGTGTGAGTTATTTGGAAAGCAATTAGTGTTTATCTGTTAATGTTTACCCACAAGCAATGCTTAAATGTGGCCTTTTTTTCCTTCTTCAAAATCTCATAATGAGGAACAAAAGTAATTTTTTTAAATTAAAGTTATATGTAATGAGTTAACATGGTTAGAACATTACTCCAAACTCATAGACCGCTACAAAAGTACTTACAAGTATAACAATTACAGAGTGTTCACATTGGCAGCTTGATTTGAACTCATGATCTTATTTGCTGTGAGTCAATTTCTTACCAATGGAACACTTAAATGATATTGGTTCGTTGTTTAGCTCAATGATATTGGTCACATGTGTTTGTCAAATTCAGTTACATGGTCCCAATCTTCGTGTACTTCCACAATTCATGCTTCCCAAAAGCCCTAAGGATGAAGAAAAAGCCCAACCCTATTCAGTCTCTCCATACTCTAGCTGGGCTCGGCTTGGGCTCAATAGAAAATTTAATCCTCCTACAGTCCTAAACGATGTGATTTTTCATTTTTCATTACTTTTCATGATGTCATCCATTAATTTTTTTTAATACACCGGATTTTTCAATTCATTATTTCGTTTTAACATTTAACTAATCAGATGTCCGAGTTGATCAGCCAAATAAATGCTCCAATGGAAACCAGTTGCTAAACTTTAATGTGCTTCCAAATAGAGTATTTTTATAGTTTGTTATCAAAGAAAAGTATTTTATAGTTCAGTTGCTTACTTCCTTTTCCCCCATTTAATGGGTCACACTAGGAGAGTTTCTGAATTTTGTGTTTCATGAAACTGTCTTCTCAGTTTAATTTTACACATTTGTTCCGGATATGAATCATTATTACTGATGTCTTTATATTCGGTATGTAATATATGAAATCAATTAGTAACCATTAACATGTCATTGGTCAACTAAGCCAGATCTACGCAACACTGGTAATCTATAGAGGCGATTAAGGATAAAGAAGCGAATGGATTAAAAAAAATAGAGGTGGAGAACTGGAGAAGCAACACAAGAATCAATCAGTGATGAGTGAAGCGAATAAATGTTCTATGGATAAAAGGATGGAATTGATATTATATAATTTTACGAGAGAACAGAGTACGGTTTTAGCTAAGCAATTACATAGTTATAAAGAGTAAGTGTTACTGTTGATATTTACATTTACCATTGAGGATCTTACAACGCAGGTCTGGGTTTTATGAAAACGTAATTTTACGATGTTATTTGAATTTCGGATGCTTATGATAAGAAGAATTTATTTATTTGCTGCAATTTACGCTGAATTTAGGTAACAACTGCAGAAGTGTGATGTGATCCATGAGAGTTAATTACTTGTGAGGAAATGCTGGTAGTTGATTGTAGTATATCTAACTTATAATCCACTGATGGTGGATTAGCTCCATCGGAGTAATTATTGTCAGGGATTAGGCAGGTAGGTAGGTCATTAAGGTGAACAAAACCTATCCTAACATTCATGTTTAAAACCTCACCAACTCAACCTCCCTGTGTTAACTTCGATTCACCAAACCTTGCAAGTTCAATTCAGACCCAGACCCATAATATTTCACAATATCAATGAAATTTATTCAACCGTCCCAAACATCCTCAGACGCTGTTGGACGTTGGTCTGGAAGATACTAACCCGTTTTCTTTCCAGATGCAAATTTAAATTCCCGTCATAGATGTGCGTAATTTAATCATATCCTTCTCGGTCTACGGTTTACTCTCTAAAAATTGGTTGTTGTTGTCAAAATTGATGTGGATTTATACTTCTTCATCTTGCTAAATCTATAGCCTTTCGGTTACACCTTGATACTTTCCCACACTTTGGGAAACAAATCTCAAATGTATAGTATGGATAATTTCCCATGAACAATATGAACTATACCAATAAGTGTTGGTTTTAGTGTGAGAAGTTTTAACTGTTTAAATATAAAGTTGAGTGTACGTTTGCATGAATGCAAAGAATATCGTTGAGCTAATCAAATTCTTTTTTTGATACAAACGAAAGCTAATCAAATTCAATTAAGCTTGATATTGCTAAAATACAATTCATTCACATAATTATATAAAAATTGAGGAATGTATGATTTCACACCTATTTAATATAAACCTATCCATGACATGAGACTCAATTTTTTCATGGCTATACGAATTTCACAGCTTCTCTCATTTACGTACATGTGCGCAAGGCCCACCACCATCTAGTTGGCAGCACAAAACATAGAGCTCCAAATCTAACCAATGAAGTGAAGGGGGGAAATATTTGATAGAAATGAAAATATAATAAAATTACACACACTATTACTCTGCATTATCCTTTTGAC
Organism: Vachellia pachyceras; assembly: GCA_025593235.1. Taxonomy (NCBI): domain Eukaryota; kingdom Viridiplantae; phylum Streptophyta; class Magnoliopsida; order Fabales; family Fabaceae; genus Vachellia; species Vachellia pachyceras. Next base: position 10,927 of record JANTPZ010003245.1, read on the forward strand.
CTTAAAGACATATTATAAACGACCTTAGAGGAGTCAAAATACAAAATATCACTCAAATACATCAATTAATACAATTTTTTCACCGTCTGCCCCATTTTTCACTATCCATCCGAACATGCATTTGGTGAATCAGGGTCGTCCCTGATCAGCTTTCAGCTTTAAAAGTTAAAACATTCGAGTGTACAAAGAAATCGAAATTCTATACACCATGAAAATGAAAGGGATTTTTCTCGCCTTTTTAGATTAGTTTTGTTTCCTCTTTATGGCCAAAAACTAAAAAGCACAGCAAAGAAAATATCCTCACAAGATTAGAGTCGCCTTAGTGAAATGTGTCACCTAATTGAAGAGGCAGCTCAAAAAATACTGCAAATTGGCTCTGTTCATATCTAGTTGTACATGGTGAATAAAACAAAAGTTCATATCCCCATCAAAGAGGTTGTTTGAGGAGTTACATCAAAGTGGGTCATCTCCTACACTAGCCATTCATGGTGGATAGGGTTGCAGTTGTGGATAGACTACTCCATCTCACCCAACAAATCTTCGGACGTTCCGGTCCTACTACCTCAGCACCGTCCCATGAAATAAATGCAATCCACACCAAACACACTTTTCACTCGAGCAAGGAGCAGACTAGGAATGTCCAGCTACTCAACATCTGCAACTCAAAAACATTAACTTCACAAAAAGAGCCAAAATTGAAGGAGAGCAATGAAACTTCAAGAGAACTTCTATATAAGCATTTTTTTAAGTGTAGTTCTCAGTGAAAATTCTATGGCTAAGATGCCCAGAACTCATGCCTTCATGTTGCCATAATCCCCATTATTTATTAGATGAATTTTTCATACGCCAGATAGTGCGTTATGGGTAGAGTTAATTAACTCGTTGATTGTAGAGAAGGAAAAAAGCTAGAAGAAGATCCAGGGGTTAATAATTCTTCCAACAATACCAGAACTCCAGAAGCCGCATCGCTGGGACCACTTAAGAATTCACCTAACTGCCCTTAGGGCGAATAAATTTTTAGTTAATAAAAAAGGAATGAGAACTTGCATACCTTTTGCCTAATTACTGGAAGCTTGTTCACCTATACGGGGCAAATATGATTGAAGAGTTGTGGCCGCCAAAACCAAATGAATTGGACAAGGCTGCCTTGATATCCAATCTCTCTTTCTTTGGGCCCACAAGAACTCCCGGGTCCTGATTTATTTCCAATTAATCAAATTAGATAATTTTGTCTACCATAATCGATATCTGAACATATACTCTCAGGCAAAAGAAGAGAATGAAACAGCAAGCAACATACCACTCCTTCATCTGGGTTTTCGAGGTTAATATTGGGGTGAACCCACCCAGTTCGTATGGCCTACATAAGAAATTAAAACAAAGCTCGAAACTTTTCATATGTAAAAAATATTTACTAGGAATTCAATTAAGATGTATTTCATTAGGAACCTGTACTGTTGCCACAGCTTCCACACCTCCGGCTCCCCCTAGTAGGTGACCAATCATAGATTTTGAAGAATTTATTTTGAGCTGTACAGAGGGATCTTGGTTAGCATGTATATAATATTGTAAGTGGAAGCATAAATTAAAACAACCGAACAAGAGGGAGATTAAAATTAACTGAATTCAGTATGCGAGAGAACAAGATTTAGAGTAACAACTGAAAGAAAACCAACCTCAGGATTTTGGCCAAAACAATGAACAAGAGCCTGGAACTCCTTAATATCTCCAGCTGGCGTGGATGTAGCATGTGCATTTATGTAATTCAAATCCTCCTTAGATACTCCAGCCCGAGCTAATGCCTTTTCAATGCAAAGTATAACACCAACTCCTGTTTGAGACATAAAAATAGGACACGCATGCTTAGGCCAGAATAATCAGCAGGTATGGATGGTTAAAGCACTGTCATATACAAATTCACAATTCAGGTATCACCCCTCACATTCATTATTAATGCAATAAATAATCAAAGGTTATTGCAACATGATAATTTTTTTTTTTTGCGTTAATAAGAGAGGTGCCAGATTATAAGAGATTAATTCTGCTTTTCTGCAATTGTTACAGCGATATGCATCATTGACTATTTATGCCATAAGATGATGAGATGACATGGATTATGGAAGCTATTCATGCACTTGTGTCACAACATGTGTCAGTCGAATTTTATGCACGATGGTCAATGTGCAGCGTAAATACAATATATGAAGAGACAAAGTAAGACCAGAATAAAAGAACCAAAAAATTATGGCGCAACAGTCAAAACTGTAATTTATATGCTATCTCAAACTTTAGTTTGGATCCTCTAAAATTTTAATTTTAGCATCAATATAATCTAAACCTGTGGCCATTGTAAGTTTTAATGGAAAGGGTTGCCCTGCAGGTCTAGACCTATTGACAATACCCTTTCCTCATGCCCTAACTAACGAGAGAACCTCTTAAACCCTGGCAACAAGAATAAAGATAATCTCATAAGGCAGTAGTAGCAACATTTACCATCAGGACGAGGCTCAGTCACATGATAAGCGTCACATGTGAAGCTTCCACCAAGAAACTCTGCATATATGTTTGCACCTCTTTTCTGCAATATCAAAAGTTAGGTCACAACATACAATTGCTTGATTCATTTACCAAAAATCATCTCATTCTTTGGTATTGCAATGTTATGAATTTGGAAATAATATAATGATGGAATGAGAAACAGCGGGAATAGGCAATGGCAATGAGAAGTAACACAGGAGAATGAAGGTTCTGTAATGTGTTTTGGTACTCCTGTAACAGACTAATGAGAGAAAGGCAATAGATTACTCTGTGCGTGCACACGTGTTGCAGTAAGATGCTACATTACGATGTGTCACTCTTTAAGATGATTTGAATCCTCAATTGCAGTCAAATCAAAAGTACCTTAGCATGCTCTAGTTCTTCTAAAAGCAAAACACCAGCACCTTCCCCCATGACAAATCCATCCCGATTCTGAAATGACAAAGGTATTCAGGGGGTTAGTAAACAAGTGTGGGACAAGGTAAAGCCATCAAAGAAAGGAAGAGAAATTGATATGGAAACTGAAATTTCTATAATCTTTGGACTTATTTTCAATAGAAACACATGCAGAAGTATACTAAAATGTCAAAATCGTTCCAACCTGAAGAGTATTGTCACTAATACTGTAAACCTAGCTCATTTTTTACGATAGAGCATAATTTCTCATCATTCTTGTTCTGTTAAATTCTTTAACAGTTTCTTTTTTACGCTTTCTCTTCACTCCTAATCGGTGGTTTTATATTCTTCAGATCTTGGAGGTTTCTTGTGTATCCGATTTGATATATTAAAAAGTCAATAGAAGTTTGTATCTATAGTTCACTGTAATTTAATGAAAGCTCATAAATGAAAATGGAGAAAATACACAAGAAATCAATAGATCAAGGATTTATTTGTATTACAGTATCCCAAGGCCGTGAAGCTTTAGTAGGATCACCATTTCTCTGTGAAAGTGCTTTGCATGCCACAAAGCCTCCCAAACCTGAAAAAAACAATTATTGTTGGATAATTATCAGCTTTATGCCAATATAAGTTCCTACAAGAAAAAAGGAATGAGCTGCAAGAAAGAAACTTAAATACCAATAGGTATAATAGCAGCATCAGAACCACCACAAAGCATCATATCCTGCCGATGAATTTCATAAGCAAATTTTTTAATGAAAGTATAATCCCTTTCACTAAAATGACCGTGTCATTAGAGTATGAAATACTCATTATGTCAGAAAGAAATAGAAAAGTCGGAGAAAACCCAAAATGGCACAACCCAAGGAACAAGCAAAAGACTCACAGCTTCCCCTCGAATAATATGGTCTGCTGCATTCAATATGCAAAAGTTGCTCGTGGCACAAGCTGTAGAGATTGAATAATTGGGGCCCATCCATCCCTGGCATCATAAAATGAGTCAGTTTACAAGAGCTTGAAGTATCAAGACACCCATTTATGGTGTCCAGATAATGCGCACCAAATTTAAATTAACCAGACCAGATCCATTGCAAGCATGGCAGAACCCATATTTGTACTAGCAAAAGGTACACAAAAAGGATTCATCTTCTTATATGAGATTCGTAAAGCTTCAATGGCATCATTAAAGACCTGTTCCAAAAAGAGTACATCAATTCAAAGAAATAGGACAAAACATATGGCTCCATCTTGGATTACATATAACAAAAATAACAGCAGATATCACATCTCTAGACAAACATACAGATATCACATCTTCCTACAAACAATATGACACATCTAAGTACAAGATAAAAGCTCAATATGACAGCACTCTTTAATCTTTTTCAAATGTACAATCTCAGATTGAATCAAAGTTAAGATTACCTTCATGCCACCCATAGCTGAGCCAATCAAAACTCCACATTTTTCTTTATTTAACTCATCCATTACATCATCAGTAATCCCACCATCAGCCAGGGCCTTTTTTCCAGCTGTTAGTAAATAAAGCATATATTTATCCATCCTCTTTGAAAGTTTAGGTGCTACCCAGCCATCACTTGAGAAAGACTTTATCTCACCAGCAATCCTCTGGAGACACTATGCAATGAGAACAAAAGCAACAGCAGGAAACAACCGAAAATACAATTAAAGGAAATAAAACATACCGTTGGATATTCAGCACAGTCAAAAGTCTCAATCTCACTTATGCCACTAACACCATCAAGCAAATTATTATAGAAGGTGTCAGGATCATGACCAAGTGGTGTTACCACACCCATTCCAGTCACAACTACTCGTCTTTGTTTTATATAAGGTTTTTTCACTGTTGTAATCTCTTGGGCAGGTTGCACAGCTACAGCCATCGCTGTCCCTACAAATTTAAATTGCAATACATATGTTAGCAAAAGTAAGATGAAATATGAATTCATTAGCTAGTAGACCAAGTTAGAAGATCATCTTCCTCTGCACCGCACAACTTTGCATGTCAAAGTTGTCTTTGAATGGCTACCACTCAAGAAAGTGAAGGCCTATTACTAGCACATAGAAAAAGTAACTTACAAGTATTATTATCTGTGGATAGGAAATTCAAATTGTAAAGGTGTAAATTAATGTTGAGCAGAGTAAGTGACCTTCTATGTAAGATAACCTTAGTTTTTAAGTGATGCACTTCCACCCATTTACTTTGAACGATAAAAACAAGATCACCAAGCAAAGCCGAGCAAGACAATAAAACAGAAACATCAACACGCAGGCAAGAGGCACAAGCACTGATATGTAAGAAAAAATTAGAACATTGAAGAACTAAGAGCAGGACCACTTTTCTGCCTTACAGGTTTGGGACTTCTGAGTATAAATTTTCTATGTCACGCATCCTCAATATGCAATAATTATCCTCCCTTCACGGATGTATTAACACACTGCCCAAATGGCAGACGCATACATTACCTCTAATAAGATGATAAAATAGAGCAGGAAGAGTGAGTGGAGTTACGTTCCAACTCTAGAACAATACAAGTGGAAATATTAATTCATAGAAGCACAAAACAACTCTTTTTCTTATGCAACGTAACTTGCTCTAAAATGATGAACAGCCTTCATGATATCGCAAGGAGGGTAGCAAATTTTTATTTCTCCAGTGTACCATGGATTTGATGCCTGACTGTAACACCGCATGATAAACCGCTGTGAAGTCTAAATCATTTTTGTACGCTCAATAAAGCGAAACTGTGGCCCCTATAATTAATACAGATTCATCTAAAATGTAACAATAATAAATAAGAGGAAGATGCAAACTAAAAAAAAAAAAAATCCAGTGGGATGCATCGTCTACAGAGGTGTCCATATTCCATTGTCAAAAAGGGAGAAAGAAAACGAATCAATGAAGGGTACAGAGTATGGTATGAATAATCACCAGCAAGAGTTGGGATTATTTATTTTTATTCTTGGCCTCAAATTCTGATTAAATTGTAAAATAAACAGAATTACCGGATTGGACCGCTCGATTCACACGCCTCTGCCTGCGATTGATATAACGGGTATTCGATCCGAACAGTGAGGAGAACCCGTTGTCAGCAAAGAACCCCAAAGAAGAAAGACTCTGGGAGCTGTTGTACTCATCGCAGGGCTCAAAGGC
>JANTPZ010003246.1:0-22247 GCA_025593235.1 Vachellia pachyceras
GTCCAAATACTTGTGGGCAAATTCCTCGCAGAATAGCATTCCTCCCTGGATCAATTTGAAACGGCTTATAAGTTCATATCTAAAATGCAATTCAGAAGTTGTCAGTAAACTTTTATAGCTGCTAACACGATTTAAGGGGGCGAAGGATAAACATGTTATGGTTACCCCTTGACCTGCAGTTCTGTTGCTGATAGATAATATAAAATAATATTGGAAGAAACATGCTGCATGGTTTTATAGAAAAATTCAAATTATACATATAATACCAAATAAAGATTTCTCAATCAAAATACTACCTTTCAAAGGACAATCCTTAAAATGGATCCAGAACTGTTTGAATTTCATAACAACATCATCAGGAATATCAATTTCTGTCTTCAGTTCATTCGTTCTCCTGGAAGCAAAGAGAGAAGCATATATGTTAATGATTAAGCTGTTCTTTTCCTTTATAAGTTTTTTAGGATGAAAAATCAATTTATGGTAAGAGAGAATGCAGAAATGATGCAGAAATAGAGGATAAGAAATCCACCACAAACCAAAAAAAAAAATAACAAAAGTAAACAATTTAACTCTTCATCTCAAGAGAGAATTTTAATCCCTTCAAAGACTCACAAGAGACAACACCCTAATCACTCAGGCTCCGCTTGGATGGGATAAAAAGTTGAGAGGAAAGAAAATGGGAGGAGAGAAAATGGAGAGGAGAGAAAAGTGGAGAGAAAATATTATCACCCATCCTGTTTGGATGGGTGAGAGAAAATAGAGAGGAAAGAAAATGGGTAAATGGCTGAATGACTAAAATATCCTTAAATAAAAATATTTTAAGGAATATTAACAAGTAAAATATCCTTAAAATATGTAAAGTATAATATCAAATTAAATATGATAATGAAAAAATTATATTAACATTAATATCATTAAATAATTTAAAATCAAATTATTTATTAAAAATATCTTTTCAGTTATTATATTTCAAAACATAACTTATATAAGAATATATATTATATTTTTTAAGGTTGTGAGGTTTTAATAAGCAATTAAAAATAAATTAGATATTAGAATATATATTAAATCTTATTCTTTTAAAAAAAGAAAATCATAGTCAGAATTTAAAAAAAGTTACATGTTAAACTTAATTAGTTAAAATGAAAAAGTAATAAAAGAGTACGTGGGTACCTAGAGAAAAGTTGAAGAGAAAATGTGGTGGGACCCACACCCCATTTTCTCTCCAACTTATCCTTCCTCCCACTTTTTCTCTCCTATCCAAGCAGGGGAAAACTCTTTCCTCCCTCATTTTCTCTCCAAGTTTTCTTTCCTCCCTCATTTTCTCTCCATCCAAGCATAGGGTCAAACCCACAGGAGGAAAAAAAAGAAAATAATAATCCTCTCCTGAAGAATCTAGGGTAGAAGAAACCTCAGACTTAAAGCTCGTGTTTAGGTTGGTGTTGCAACCATATATATAACTAGGTAGTTGATGCATAATGCAGAAAGGCTTAGGACTATGTAATTATAGATTTTGTATTTGACTGAAAATAATAGCATAACTGACAAGTTCCAAACACTAGGAAGATTTATATTTTAACCTTTCATCATCAAACACAGTTAAAAAGAAATTATCTTTTCACCTTACATGGTTGGCTATTAGTACAGGATCAAGGTCACATCGCACATCTTTGACTTCTGATGACCATTTTGCTGTCAAGACCCCAGTAACAATTACATCATCTGCAAGATAAAAAAAGGAAGTAAAGGTCCTTCTTTCAATGAAAAGATATTTAACAAAATCCGGAACTATTACTGCATTCATGAGTTCAAAAGTAACACGAAGACACCCTACTAACACATAATATGACTTTAAAATGAAATTCTAGCTATATATTTCTTTTCTTAGAACCAGGAAGAATCACCTGTCAATGTTCTTTAGTAATGCTGCTTTACCTTATCATAATTGAGCATCAATCTTTTAGACAACTGCTGCCCAGAAGTTTACAACTACTAAGCGACAAAAGTAAATTTTTTTCAACTGTTTTAATCGTCTATCCTCTCATAGACCACTAATCATATAGACCATTAGAATCTTACATTGGAATCCTGTATCAGACAATAATGCCTTTCATCGGTTAATCAAGGTTCCTTGGAATAAGGTTCTCTATTGTATGTAATACAATCATTTTCAAGAGAATGAAAAATTTACTATAAGAACGGAAAAATGTAGATACCTCCAGCTTTAACGACGTCTACAAGGTCATCCTTCAAGATGACAAGAATTGAACGAGGAATCACCCCAACACCAAGAACCTGTGTGCTTTCTTGGATTTTAATCTCTTGATAATCATGGCATACTATGGTATTATCTACATACTGGAATTTTGTTCCTCCACAGAGCTTAGACCCCTGCCAATATGAACAACAACAAATAACTAACATTCCTTCAGGGTAAAAAAGGAGGGAAATAAACTAGAACAATAACAGCAGAACACCCAAATAAGAGAACTTCAAATTCAAGTAAAGTCAGAGAGCAATAAAGGAATAATGAGTAACAAAAATTAAATGAATGAATTAATCCATTCAAAACATAAGAAAAGGTGCAAAAGTAAAAAAAAAAAGAAAAAGAAAAAATAGCTCACTGTGTGCAGCTGTGCATATGTTGAACTACAATTTAGCACATTGTTACAAGAAATTTCATGTGGTAAAGGAGAATTCTAATTGCAATATTTTGATTATATTTCATTTTAATGTAAGACCATACATCATGATTTTAAAATCTGTAAACAACCGTTCTAATTTTAGAAACAGAAAATAGTATAGAAAAATTCAAGACAGACTTTAGCCAAGAGAAGGTACCCGAACTGGGCAAATTGAAGGCAGCGTTATGCAGTTTCGTGCTTCCAACTCTGGATAAACTAGGAAGCTGCACACATATATTGTCAGCTGATAATAAAAAAAAAATGAACATGTGGCATCATGGGCATAAAACAGAAATCTTCCTCAAGATTTAGTAATAAAACCAAGAAAAATGTAATGTAGCACATGTAATAGCAATGTGTAATCAATAAAAAGCCTTGGATGATTTCAAATTGAGACACTTGATGCCAGCCAATCAATAAATTTTAGGGGAAAATGACATCCCTGCCACGCATGAACAAAATCGGTATCCAAACTTTAAAATTTAAGACGCAACCTCTTTAAACTATGGACTAAAATGAAAAATTTATCCCAATTATAATCAATTTCAAGAGGCCACGTAATTCTCACATGTTGTCACACACACAAACAAACAGATCTTATCTGATGTCAATGAAAATTAATGAAACAAGGAAGCAACCTCTTCTAGTTAATTTTCAAGTTGTCATGTTCATTTCAGACCAAATTTCGGGATGTGTTTTGTTACATTTTAAGGTTTAAGCACCAATTTTATGATTTTAAGTCTTATTTCTCCTGGGGGGGGGGATGTGGCCTCTTCTAATTTTTCCCCCTGGTAATAGCTTCCTCTAAATTTTATATAATTGGAAGATGACATGCCAACCATGTTAAAATCATAAGAAGGAAATAATTATACAGGAGTTTTAAACTTTATAAGATGTGTTCATGCTTTTAATACACCCTGCAATAATCAAATACAGGTCATACCTCTTCTTGCACTTTAGGCACATGTACTCCCTCTCTCCTTCATGCATCTTTATTGCTCCTGACCTGATTACTGTCCCTTTCAAAGTTAGAAGAATCCCCCTGTGCTTCACTCTAATACGTCCTATGCTTGGAAAAGACTCTAAATTGCATCAAAACACACAAAAAATTGAACAAATGGAGGTAAGAAAATGCAGAAGAATAAACAAGAAACATCAACCAAAAGAAGAATGTAGCCCAGGATGCGCCTTTCGAAGATATTGAGAGAATTCGCTAGTCATATTTTGTAAGGGAATGAACCACGATAAGAAACAAAATAAATTCATAGACGTCTTGAGAAAGATTCATCAATATTCTGATGGGTTAATTAATCGGAATTCTCAAAAACAGCTATCCAGCAAAAGTGAGTGAATGGTTCCAACAAACTTGACGATTTGGAAGAAGCAAACCTGGGTATTCAAGTGGAGAGCCACTTGTATTAATGCGGACATGAATTGTCCTTTTCTCAATCCATTTCTTCTCTGCTTCCGAATCTCCCAATATGATTTTCTAGGTACCACAGAAAACAAATCCGAGTCAATTTCCCTCTCCTCTCCTTCCACGACTAAAAAAGCAGTAAGAAAAATTCACGACTGAGAAGCTAGACGACATGAGCCCAAACAGCAGCCTGGTCGAATATTTGTAAATATGTAGCGGGTTCGGTGAAGATAAGGTGGGCAAGGTGAGGGTCATCATCCATCAATTCTGCGAAACTTATGAGCGCCAAAATATTTCAATTTCGGATGCAGGAACTTATAAAAAGAAGTGACGAAGTGATAAAAAAGAAACATAGAGTTCATAGGAGGTGAGGGTAGCTTACTCGACGAAGAGAGGGTAATGAAGCTTGGAATCTGGAGAAGACGCAATGCAACGGAGCTGGTCCGAGTGGTTGCGTATGAGAAAACTCGCCATAGGCTTTTCCCAGTAACTTGGATCGTCGCCGACGTCCATGGTTGATCGAGCCAAGAAGCAGTGGTCGGTGTGAGGACGATGGTGGATTTTGGCGCGAAAGAAGCTAAATAGGGCGTCCAAGGGTCAGAAATGTGTCAATCATAAAACAATTAATATGAAAGCAAATAAATAAATAAATATGGCTATATTATTATTTTATTATTAAATTTCATGGTTCTCATTTATTATTATGAATTTTTATACGATTGAAAAAAATAAACTTTACATACCAATACCTACACCTATAATGGAAGTGTTTCTTTCATATGGAAAAAAAACCTTTGACCATATATATTTGTTTTCAAAACCCTTGAAATAATTTTAAGAAGTATTTTCACATCTTGAAATAATTTTAAAAAGTATCTTCACATTACTTGAAATAAAATTCTTTTAATATATTTATTTAAAACTCTGTAAAATTATTTAAAATAAGTTAATATAAACCCTTACTTAAAAAATACAAGTTATTATTACCTACGCATCTTAAGTTGGTAGAATTGAAATTTTTAAGTATAATAAATATATTAATATTGAATTATATATGCACACACCTGTATAATGTGTTGTATTTGAGTTTTCTTCTTTTTTGGCTGTAATTGTGAATTTATGAATTTGTGCTCACCATACACATTGTCCTAGAGAAATTTCTTATTTATTGGACATTGTACTCTATTTATTATTATTGAAAATGGGCGTTGCTCAATTCTATCATAATTTTGAATTCTAACATTTCAATTATAATAATATAGTAATCTAATTTCAACGTATAGTTTAAAAGCTGAACAAAATTATAGAAGAGTTCGTCAATGTATGAAAAATCTTCATAATTGTTTAAAAAAGCATTTTCACATTAGTTGAGATAAAATTCCTCTAATATACTTACATATTAAAATCACTTAAATCAATGTAATGCAAATACTCACAAAAAGGGATTAGTTGTAACCTTTTTTATTTTCATGTATGCTTAAGAGTTTTCAAATTGTAATTGTATAATGAGAATATATGCCTTGAATATCCATACTAAAGATTGAAGTTAAGTTTCCAAATTAAGATCAACATAGATTAGGAAATTATGATATTTATTGCTTTATACCAAAAGGAAATACCATAGCTAAAAGGAAAACTCTCTTAAACTTGTCAACATGACTTCAAACAAAAATTGATTCATTAAGAACGCACTGAAATATTTTAATTTAAATTTATAAATATTAGAAATTCTCTTAAAAACTATTTTATTACTTTTTTTACTCGTAAATATAAGAATTCAATCCATTTTATCTTTTAAATTTATAACTTATTTTTTAACTTATTCCTATTAATTGCACTAACTAAAAGAACTTCCGTCGAGGGATAGTTTCAAATACAAAAGATCAAATGGGTATTTGGAAATCAATGCACATTTTTTTTACATACAATTAACTATAAACTAATTTTTTTTTAACATCTAAAAATTGGTAACTCTTACCGTTAACATCAGAGCAATATTTAATGTCTAATAAATACAATAAAAATGCATTCCCTCACCCTTTTCCTTGACTTCAATCCTTTCCCTATACACCAAAATGCATCCTAGGTTCAAATTATTCAACTTTTGATAAAGTTAAAAACTAGAATCCTATGGGGAAAGAATTGGCCTTGAACCAAAGGTTCTATCAACCATTCTAGCCAGGACCAATCCAGAAGCCAGAGCAGCTCCAAATAAAGTATGAAGCCTCACACAGAAATATTTAGCCATGAAAATCTTTTGCTTGTCCTGTGCCAAAAAAAGAAAAGGACATCTTAATTATAATCATCATAAATTAATGTTGCTAAAGATTCATCAAAAGTCCTGATCCTTTACCTTGTGGTTGTCTTGGACAAACCTGACCACTAAGCTTCCCATGGGAACAGTCAGAGCACAGAGGAACTGATCTCACAAACAACCAAAAGAAAATTATAAGTCCCATTGTCCCAAATTAACATTCACTGTACTCTAAAAGAAAGGCACAGATCAGAAATGATGTAGGGAAAGTTGGCTAGGTTTGAGAACTACTTGATCAATAGACCTGCCCAGTTAATTATGACTTTAACACACAAACACATACATATATAAGCATGTTAAAAATGGGTGTTGTTAATTCTTCGTTAAGGATCTATTTGGTGCACAAAATAGAATGAAATGAAGAAGGTAATTCTGAATATGAAAAAGGCTAAATTATATAAAACACCCTGAACATTATGTCCTGTGTAAATAACCTCCCTAAGTTTTGAAACTTTAGGGTAAACCTCCCTGAATTTTATATTTATGCAGGTAATTTCCATGCCATTAGTTTTGTTTATTATTTACCTGAAAATGGCTTAACATTTAAAAGGTTTATCTGCATAGAATTCAAATTTTGAGGGGGTTATATACATACAAAAACCAAATTTTAAAAGGGTCTAAAATTCACCGCATGAGGTTATCTGCATAGGCTTAAAAGTTTTTTTTGGGGCTGTTCATTATTAAGTTTCAAAGATTAACGAGGTTATTTGCATATACTTCTAAGTTTAGGACAGTTTCATCTAATTCAAATCAAAGAAAGCCCACAGGTATAGAAGAAGAACATACGAGAGAAGTGAGAGGAAGCGTCCCACTTAGTCCAAATAGAGCCAAAAGGGCATATAGCATTATGATTGCCTCTTTCACTATCTGTGCACCTTTGCTAGTGCCAAGCCTGACCTGAAATGAATGAAAGAAAATAAAGAAAGGAAAAAAGAAATCATTCATAGATTCACGTGTGATCACATTATTATTGACATCAATAACAGTAACAACAGAAAAATGCTTTGTCCAACAAAATGTGTTTACCAAAGGTGAAAATTTTCCAACTTCCTTGTCATCTTCCACCTTAAATTAGTCATTTACAAGCAAAGTCAGAAACTTGCAGTTACAGATAAGAGGGATCAATAATAATGATAACAACAACAATTCAGAAGTGGAAGTGACCTGATGGAAGTGACTGCAAAAGAGAATTAGGGCTGTTGTGAAGCCAACAAGGACTGATGCCGAAAGAACTGTTCCAGTTAAGGGTAAACGGCTCATCGCACTATCAAAGTTATATAGAATCAGCAATCAGGCTATGAAATCCCCAAATGCTTGAAAATGTGTGTGTGTGTGTAGATATGAAGGTCAATTTCTTTTCAAAATCATGAGGCTCATTTGTGAAATTACATAGATTAACTGAATTCCACTAGAAAGTGAATATCAACTTAATGCTTGTTTGAATTGGCTTTTTGAAGCCCCATTTTGCTTTTTCAATCATGATTTTATTGTTTACGAAGTAAATATGTAATAAAAGTTTTATCTTATTTTGCATAAATATGCTTATCATAAGTAGATTCAAATAAACCCTAATCTAGTGCACGGAATTTATGCAAAACTCTCTTTGAACCATTAATCCAAAGTGGCAATGAAATTTAGAAAGTATCAATGCATGTGAAGAGAGAAATAACCTTTCACTGCCCTGCAATAAATAAAAAGCAGTAGTAACAAAAGGGCCAAATGCTGCAAAACACAATGGCTCTCCCAGTCCTTGGTAACTTAACCGAAATGGTGGACACTGCAGCTCCAAGTGAATCAATCACACAATGTGAAAGTTAGTATCACTCTCATTTGGTTTCCAAATCTGATATGAACTTAATATTGACAGAAAATAATGTTCTGCTTTTTTTTGACATAATAATCTAATATCCAGTACTGTCAAATCAGATTTTAGTGTTGTCAAATCTAAATAACAGTAACTTCCCTAATATGATTTATTCTATTTACAAGATTCGAACCCACAACCTTGCTTAACGCCTTAACAGGTATTGAGTCCTTATCACTCGACTTAACCACTATTGGGTGACAGAAATTTTTTTTACCTGATATATATAACCGCAAATTATTGCACAAGTCAGAAACAAAATTGATCGTATATTTCCAGCCTTCATAGCAGACCAGGTTAGCCCCGCGAAGCCAAGAGCAAGACAGAAGCAGGCAGCAATGAAGGTTCCAGTTCGGCTTCCAAAATTCAATTAAAAAAATAAAAGATCAGTTTTTGGTCCATAACATATCCTGAGTAAAGGACAAGAAATCCTTAGATAAGAAATATAAGTTAGAAACTCACCTACCAAACAGGTTGACTACTGATTCCTTTTTGTGTTTATCAGCTCCAGTATCAAAATCATAAACATCATTGCTGCCATGGACCAAAGACAAGAAACTATTTAGCCAAGAAAAAAAATAATCAGACAGTATTCAATGTTCTTTCTTGTTTTGAGAATATTGCAGAATGATTCAAGAATAATGGAAGACATTTTGCAAATGTCCATTTTATTCAAAGTTTTAGATTGATTCCTAAGGTTGTGATTTGCAAGATAGAATCTCAAGTATAACTGAAAGCTATCGGCAGCCAAAAGTTCTATGTTGAGTGAGTTTCATAGTGATCAGAAATCATAAGGCATTCCTATTAAAATTTTCGGAAATCACCTTAAATTGAGCCAGGTAATGATGAGAACTGAAGAGGCCAAGAGAATCAAATAGCATCTAAATGAGAAGAGGCCTGTCTGTAGATAAGCCGCCGCACTACCTACCTGTTTGCCAATAACAGGAATAAAATAAGATAGGTAAATCAAGGCAATAATTAGTGGTGAAAGTAAGGGATGTTCATTTGACCAATTTAGTATTTCTCTGGCATATCATTGGCTGCACCATCACCATCAAGCTGATGTCCTTCAAATCTATACATAAGATATTACT
Source organism: Vachellia pachyceras (assembly GCA_025593235.1). Lineage (NCBI taxonomy): Eukaryota > Viridiplantae > Streptophyta > Magnoliopsida > Fabales > Fabaceae > Vachellia > Vachellia pachyceras. Next base: position 9,374 of record JANTPZ010003246.1, read on the forward strand.
ATCTCTTGCCCTTAATATAAGATCTAGTTTGCAAAGCAATCTATATTACAAACTAAATCTTATATTTAGGATCGAAGGTAGTATAATAAAATTATTCATAGGCCATCATTTCAAAGCTTATGCTTTTGGATGCAGTGTTCTTTGACATCTTCACGAGTTTGATCCTAACTAGCCTTATGTGAAGGGGTGAATTAAGGATTATGCTAAAATTATATGTATGATAGACTCATAGAAAGAGAGGCGCTTTCACATCTTTCACTTAAATGCTCAAGCATTTATATGAAGTACTAATTCAAACCATGCATACTAAATCAGTAACATTGCCATTGCAATTCACCTTGAAATTACTTTTTCTTTCTATTTCAATCACAAACACACACATACAAATATGTCAACGTTAGGTTTAAGCCCGAAACCTTATCCAACCATGGTAGGTAATGCTGCCTTTGGGTCAGCTTCATAGCAGTGCAGGATTAATTGAAACCCATATTAATATCTTTTGTTATTCTTTTCTTTTCTGTTTTAAATGTCGGTTTTTAGGGTCAATGCATAAGACTTCACTAAGCACATGGTTTAAGAAGTTGAGAAGCTCACAGTGAGAGGAACCAGAGCAACAGAATACATTGGCAACTTGATTGCCCTCCAAATTAGAACTCCCTTTGGAATCTTCTCTTCAACTTCATTCCCTGCTTCTTCTTTGGAGCTAGAGAAAGAAAGGTCTGCTTTTGCCGTAGGAAGCACATGTCTGTACCAGCGCCATCTTTTGACAAGCAATTGACTTCTATAAAACACTCCTTCTACATTATAATATGATCTCTTGGAGCTCACAAAGTTCCTGAAAGTTAAGAATTCCCAGTAAATCTCAGTTCTCAGAAAAGGGGATTTTCCTCACAGCAAGAGAACAACAGTGTTTGCTAGCTTCAGTCGAATTTTCCAGAAATTGATTAGTTGATAAAATTGAAATCGTTATTTTTTTGCAACAGGTCAAATTTACTTTCACAATATATTTCAATAAAGCGAGAGAGGGAGAAGAGGGAGGGGGAGGGGGAGAGCTTGCCTTTTAATGAAGCAGGTATGAATCCGGAGAGTAGAAGCTTGAGTAAGGTTACAGAATGTGGACGACATTACAGAAACTAGTGCATTACAAAACTCTTCTTCTTCTCTTCTATTGCTATAGTAACAAGAGAGAGATGAAAAGAAGGGAAAACACAAGAAAAAAACTGGAACAGTAAGAAGAGGACGACGAAGAAGAAGATGAAGGAAGGGACTAACGGTAAAAACTATTGAAGTCAAACCCTCTTACACAGTACTGTGTGGATGAAGCGCCAATCTAACTAGAATCCAATCCAGTCCAGTAAAACAGTGCCACGTAAGAGGGTGGATTTGTCAACTTCGCCACCTTTTTTATAAGCCAAGTCAGTAACATTAAAATTCGTTCTTGTTTGGGACTTCGTTCTCCAACGATGCATGTAAGTCGAGATAAAATCATATTAAAATATATAAAAACCATCTTAAAATTTATAAAAATCGTCTTAAAATTCGTAAAACCATCTAGAAATCCGTAAACTCATTTCTCCCAACGAAATTCCTTTCTCCCAACGAGTTCCCAAGCACACACAAAAAATGAGAAAATATTTAGCATTTTACAAAGAAAACATTCATTTGATCAATTTCTTTAATCACACATGATATATATTTTATTTATGTATGTGATTTTATAGGATCTATAGTTAAGTTTATTCAATAAAATTTATAAAAGGATAATCTTCTCAACTATGCTCATCCAAAGGACAATGAGCCTTGGATGCATAAACAACATCTACTGATTTCAATTAAAGAATATGTACTTACTTGGCAAAAGATATCTATCTTCAATTTATCAATTGAAGATAATAAACACGTAAACAAAATATAATTTATTTTATAAAAATATTCATATTTATTGAGAGGCTGAGTGTAAGAGGGGGATGCGTAGGAAAAGATATGAGAATTAATGTCAATTCTGCAAATTATCTCTCTAAATTTACTATTTTTGCATTTCCATCTTATATAACTGTGTTTATTGGTTTTTAAACTCGTAGTAATTATAAGTTCAATTAAATTCCTGAATTTGACTCATTAAATTTATGATTTTTATATTGATAACTTACAAAATAATGTAAATTGGCTTTTAAACTTGTGCAATTTTTTTGGGATTTGATTTTATTTAGTTACCTCATATATATATATATATATATATGAACTTTATATATATAAATGTTAATGTTGGGTAGGATAAACTATAAATGTTGATTTTTTAAATTTTGATTATTTGAATTTGAAATATATTTAAGTTATTATTATTATTCTTCCATATTTTGACTATATTTGATCATATACATTTAATATTCAATATTTATTGATAGAAGTAAACTCTTATAAGCTCATTATGTTTATATCCCTATCTTAGAGTTTGTCAACTTCATATATGAAAAGAGAATAAGCCCAAAAAAAAAGATATATGGGAAATGTAATTAATCGAAGATAAAAGTAAACAAAACATTAAATGTTGAGATTATAACTTATAAAAAGGACTTGAGGAAAATGGTAGATCATAAAAAACACCGAAGTGGGTATTTCTTAATAATCTAAGAGCTTGTTTGGCTTCCCATTCTAAAACCTAGGTTTGGTTTCAAAACCTAAGTTTTACCCTAAAATGTAGATTTTGTCCAAGTACTCATATTTTTCAAAAAATCTATTTTGGATACAAAACCTCAATTTTAGAAAAGTTATTTTCTTATCAAATTACACACTCTCCTAATAAATTTTCTCTTTCTTACTTTTTATTTCTTTCTATTTTATCTTTCTTTCTACTTTTTGCCTTGAACTCTGTAAAGTCAATAACTTCCCAAATATAATCTTTTAAAACATAGGTCTTGCGTTGGAATTCATAAAAAAATATCCCCCAAAATCTAATTTTTATCTCAGAATCCATAAAAATTATTCTGAAAATGACTTCTAAACAAACCATAAGAAATTGCATGCATGTCTTTGCAAAGAACAAGAAACATATTATTAATTACGATTTTTTTATTGAGCCTAAACATCATCACCCAGCGTATCATAACAAGGAACTTCGTGTTCAATTTCCCTTGTTTTTGAGGCTTACATTACAAACATGATTAACTTATAATAAACTTTTGACTAATTTCACATCGATCTTCCATTCTTTTTTTTTTAACGCCAGACTTCAACACTCCTTTGTGCTTTCATGCTTTTCTTTTCCTGGCTTTCATGAAGGACACTCACATTGTTGTGCCGTCTTCTTGTGTAAAATATGCAGTTCACTGAACTTTATTTGACCAAAAGTCGTCTGCTGGTTTTTCTTTTTCTAAGCATTAAACACAAAGGAGAAAATAAGTGGAGTAATATTCTTCTATATTCATTTCCTTGCAATACATAGTGGGCAATGCCTAGCCTATATAGTCAATGCCGTGTGGTATACAATAAGTAAAGGTGAAGCCATGTGTGACATGTGTCCAATAAGTGTAAAAGTATCTTTCATTTACCGCTGGACAATTTCCTTGTGCCATTGTTATAATGTTATTATTTGTCCAAATGGGACGAATGGACATTGAGACTAGATCTCAACCACAGAAATTTGGTTCTAACCAAAGATTTGGTAAGGATATCAGCCAAATGATTCTTAGATAAGACAATAGCAATTCGAATGCTTTAGCAGTAACCCTTTCCTCTAACAAATTGGTAATCAAGAGCAATATGTGTTGCACAAGAGTGAAAAACAGGGTTGGTTGCAGGATACGTGGCTCCCAAGCTGTCACAAAATAGAATAGGTGCTTCAGGGAGCATATAAACCAAGTTCACCGAGAAGGTTTTGAACCCAAATGGTGTCACAAGTTGCAGTTACAAGAGATTTGTATTCTGCCTCAGTGCTTGAGCTTGAAACTATGAGTTGTATATATCTTGGAGCTTTAGGATATGACATTTGGTCGAAGAAATACCATAAATCCCCCAGTCGACCTTGAATTCACTTGGTAACCACCCCAATTGGCATCTAAGTAGGCCTTTCGAGATGTAGCAGCAATGCGCAACGTATAGGATTTTTTAAGTCTGTAACGAATAGTGCTTCACTAATGGAAAAATGCTAATTTAGACCGACCTTTTTAAGTTTTAAGACCGCACTCATGTGATGCGGTCTAAAATCTCTAAGACTCTCTCATTTTCTCATTACCTTTGCTTTCCCTTACTCTTCAACTTACAGCTCCATTGCTCTTAAAGAGGAAACGAGCAATGAGACCAAAAGGTTTGTGTCGCCCTAGAAGTTTTGTGTCGCATAACCAGAGCTATGAGTTTCTCATGTAAAGACTAAAGAGGAAAGAAGCAATGAGACCACAATTTGGTCCTGCTCAAACTTGGAAGAGCCATCAAAATTTTTAAGAGGAGGTTAAGGTTTTGAACCATTAATATAACAAAATATGCGCTGACCATAAAGATGTGGAAACATATATGCTACCATATGAGATAACTATTGGTGGTGAGCTTCACAGGGAGTCATTGCACGAAAAGGGAGTAGAATGGGAAGAGAGTGAGGGAGAAGAGGGAGAAGATGACAAGGACGATTTGATCATGAGGCAAAGCAGTGGACTCTGATACCATTTTAGAGCATTAAACACAAAGGACAAAATAAGTGAAGTAATATTCTTGAATATTCATTTCCTTGCAATACACAGTAGCTAGGTAATGCCTGGTATACATAGTCAATGTCGTGTGGTGTACAATAAGTAAAGATGAAGCCTTGTGTGACATGTCCTATAAGTGTACAAGTATCTTTCATTTATCGCTGTACAATTATTTCCTTGTGTCATTGGTATTTCATTTTGGAGGGGACTTGGTTTCCCCTCCTTCCAATCATTTGCATTGGAGTATCGTCAATAATATAACACAAAGCTTATAACATCATTCAAAAATCTAACTAGAGCGATAGTATGGGCAAAAAAAAATATAAATATGAAACACATAGGTTGATGGAGACTTGATGAAGGTATGGGATATCAAGTACCACGGCACCACATTGTTGAGAGTCTGGTACATTGGTGTATGGGAACTAAAATTAAATCTCTCTATTACTCACTTTCACTATAAGAATCTCACTTTAAAATGAATAAAGAGCCCAGGAAAATCTCCAAAATGAATTTCTTGTTTATTTCCTCAATATCCCAGCCATGAATGAGACTAAGATATTTATAGGAGAGAAATTACGACTGAAATAACAGACACATCCTACTGAATGCTACTGATACAGGAATTCAAGTGCATAACTGACTGAGAGAAATAATAGGGAAGAATAAAATGACTAAAGGCTGACTAACAACAATATTATTCAACTAACAGACTCAAAAACTGAATTAATCAAATAATAATGATAATAATAATCCAATTGACTACTTCAAAAGCCTAGCTTTACGACCTTGCTTCCAATAAGTGAGGCGATACCTACCATCACTCCCCCACCCCCAGGGAAAGCCACCTTGTCCTCAAGGTGGAAATCAGGATATTGCGTCTTGATGAGATCATAATCTTCCCAACTTGCTTCTTCGTTGGAACGGTTCAATCATTGGATCAAAAGCTCCAACTGGGGTCCTTTCCAGCGATGTGACAGAACTTGAGCAGGTTCTAAGAGTAACTCGAAATCTGCTGAGACCGGGAGTGCTGCTGGAGGATCTGAAGGGGCAAACCCCATGTGCAGGACGCAACAAGGACACATGGATAACCCCAAGATGGCAGAATTCATCCGGTATCCCATGCATGTGTCCTTGTTGCGTAAAGATGGAGATGGAAGAAGAAGAGTTGTGAGTGGTAGGGAAGTTCTAAGAAACAATCGGCAGGCTGAAATGGGTCATTCTAAGTGGGTTGGTCTTGTGATCTTGTTTGGGATAAGTTATCCAGCCTATACCATTAACAAAAAACTAACCTCAAAATGATAGCATATTATAGTATAAAACTTTGTGCCAAACAAAACAAGAGGGATGTGATCTTTTTACAAACAGCCCACAAGAATCCCCATTTTATTTAACTCTTGATGAAATTATACTTTTCTCGCTCCAAACTTCATTCTACTGCAGCATATATAATTGTGTATTGTGCATGAACTTCCATATTTTTTTTCCTAGTTATCGAATGCTTTTATTGTTTAAGGTTTCAACAATCCATCCTCCATTGAGTGTATATCCATGCACAATACATAAATATTTGATCAAAACCAAATGATGATGAATCTAAACAAGGAACATAGTCTCTCATAGTTAATATAATGACTAGAAAACAATTTGTAGATATTAAGAAAATTATTTAAGATAGTAATTTATAACAAAATTGTATCAGTTTCCCTAAAATACTCTATTCAATCATGTGGATTGAAACTATGATTAGTGAAAACCCTTATAATATTTGCAATCAACAGGGGTAAATAGGGATACTACAGGGAAAATTATAAATTTGAAAACAAAGTAAATTCAAAGAACACATTGTTTAGCTCTCATATTTAGAGCTGGATGTAATATACATCATTCAATTATTCCAATTAGATTGTCATGTGGTATTATCCATGATTTATTATACATGGTGGAAGTCTTTCAAGTCAAATTAAATTTATTATGATAAGCTGACTCAATCTTGAATTAAACTTTATTGGTCAACCTTATGTAGGATCGATATGCATCATAATTAGTGCCCATGCAATTAAAAATAAACGCACGCATAGAGATTAAGGAATGAAATGTAGGTAAGTGCCAGGTAAAAAAAAAGTAGGTAAGTACACAATGGCTTATAGGCTAGTGGTATAGTATCTCTCAAGTGAAAGGTCACAAGTTCAATCTCGCCATTGTAACCTTAGACAATAAGTGCCTGCCCTTTAAATAAAAAAGTTGGTAAGTGATATTATCGTATTATTATGAATTCACAAGGTGGTCCTGCCAAAATAGAGCGGCATGGAACCTCTTTTACCAACGTCGACCTTGTCTAAAGGTTCAAAACCAAACTCACTTGCATGCTACAGCAGCAACGTCGTTTTGCGGATTATATGTTTGAAACTATGTTTTGCAATTGCTTCAGCCATACTTGGGGTGTATTACCTTGCCTCACCGCCGATTAAACAATCATAGCTTCCACTGCCGGGGTTTATGTCGATCACTATAGCTCCATTTACCATAACGTTATAAAATCATATTTGCGTAAATTGAGGCAAACCCCCTCTCATATACTTACTTCGTATAGACCATAAATCATATTGTAAAAGTAACTTTTACTGCTATTCCAAAGAATTCATGTGTGTGACTGATTCATCCATGACTTCAATTGCAGATGCAAGCTTGGTTTAGCTTCAAAATGACGTCGTTGCTGTATGTGAATTTCGTTCTGGCCTTTAAACAAAATCAACGTTGGTAATAAGAGAAGAGGATGATAGGAGGAGGTAAAAGACTAAGACGTTCCATGCCAAACAAAATAGTGTTGGTCAAGGTGTGGCATCAATTGTCCCATGGCGGATGCCCGATTGAGGGGCCAAGTCGTAGTCGAACCATGGCGCTTGGATGTCTGCTCTACTAGGGGTTAAGGAAATAGAGTTGCACCCTAGCTAACAGATATATCTTTTGCCTAGCGATAAACGCTTGATCCTAACAATTGCTATCAGAATAGGTCTCTTGTATAAAGAATTTAATAGTTTCAAGAGAGATCCATGACAGGATTTGGCGAACACGTGCTAACAGACAGAGCTTCAATCCCTAGGCCTCCAGCATTCAATAGTTAAAAGTTTTCTTTTTGGAAAATCAAATTTCAAAATTTTAACTTAGCTACTGGCATTGATTTATGGGATGTATTTGAATAGGGAAACTATATACCCATGAAAGTTGAAGATGGACTAACTCCAAAAACACGTGCTGAATTTGACAATGAAGATTTATGTAGAGTTCATCTAAACATAAAGGCAGTATTAATGATGCAAGCGGTCTTGAATGAAGATGACTTTTTCAAATCTGCACTCTGCCTACCGCAAAACATATATGGGATGCATTGGAAATAGCTTACGAAGGCACAGAAGCTGTAAAAGAAATCAGAGTCAACATGCTAACTACTGAGTACACTACTACAAAAGGTACTTTTTACGCCCTATTTTTAACCCAATTGGCGCCCCTTCTCAGGGGGCGTATATGTGATGAGAGTAGAAAGTTAGGGCCTATGGTGGCCTATATAATATAGGGCGCATATTAATATTTTTTAAAAAAAAACGTTATGTTCAATTTTATTTAACCCATTTACTACATCTGATTCAGTTTACAATTCATTTTGTACACCAGATCAAGTCCAGACATAATGAACATGTATTAGAGTTAAAAGCAAAAGTCATTGCGGCAGAGAAACACAAAATTCATCAAGAGTTAAACGTATATATCTACCTAAGTCAAATCCTTGTGGCAGCGAAACACAAAAGCCATTGTCTCATTGATTGAGAAAAGATCATTGTACATTTGTGGCAGAGAAACACAATTCATCAATCTAATTAACCCTATAAAATTCTATATGAAGAGTTAGAATTATATATTTACATTGAAGAAATAAGCATTATTTACGAGTCAAGAAGACGTCTAGCCAACAAATCTCTGATCAAATTAATGTCATCGCCAAGTAAGCATCGTCATTATCAAAAATCTACAAATTTAAAAACAATTATTAGACCAGTTCAAATTCATCAAACTAAACGATTAACTCATCAATATTTGATATATTACGTATTACCTCTTATAAATCTCTAGTCAATCCACTCTGAATGATACTATACATGTAACTGATGACATAATATCCGCACTCAGTATTGCCTGATTGTCGACAGTACTAAAGATAAAAATCATATTGTTAAAACGTATAAAGTGATATAAAGACTTTCAATGAAATAACTTAAAGTCAAAGTACTTACTTTTGGATAAGACCATTGTGTAGTTCTATTTCTACCTTCACGTTTACCACCCATAAATCGGCATGTCTTGATGCGCTGCGATTGAATTGACAATCGTTACATATAAAAACAACATATTTAGACATGTTTAAAAGAAATAATTTACAAATGGAAAAACATATGTATCAAAGACGTATTTTTGGTCGTCCCCTACCTTTCTGCTAGCCAAAGGATCAAACTAATACACAGTATTTACGAGGGGCAAACAACACAAAGACTCCAATGATAACTACAACAGCACATATAAATGAAAATGAGTTAGCAAAACAAGTTAATTATTACCAATTCAGCTAAATGTGATAAAGGGATAACTATAATTCCATACCTTTCAACTATTGGCGCTAGGAACACAGCTTTGTATTAATGTCTGCTCTTATTGTGTTCCCAATGTAATGTACTCTGTGTTCTAGAGAATTATAACTCCTTGTTGTATTCACAGGACATATAAATCTATACAAATCATCTCTAGAAACGTCGACACAAATGTTGTGGAAGGTTCTATTTAGGTTCTATTAATAAAGAGTTAAATAATAAAGGAAATAGTGAATTATATAAAACCTAAAAAATGATATCATCAATTGAAGATAGGAATATAAAAAACTTACAAGATTGCAAACTGTAGTCATGCTATATCTAGGTCCTCCAACGATAGGAATTGTTTCACATCATCTTTGTCAATAACAAATTCATACGTTAGATCACGACCCACAATTCCATCAAGAATCTGCATAGTCACAGGTGTAAATTTTCTCGTAGCTGCCATAACCGTGACAAGGATGGAAATTTTGCAGCATCTTCTGGGTACTAGTAAATTAAAGAATACAGATTATAAATATAATGCCGAAGAAAAATCAACTAAGATTATAAGGTGGCTACTACCTCATGAGGTGTTGTAGGTGTAGAAATAAGATTTTTCGGCCAAAGAATGAAATAACCCTTGGATTGACCTAAATGGAGCACCTCTGGATCAGGGATTGAGACATCGGAGGCTTCCTCACCATCTTTAATACGTGTCACCGAGACAGGAGACAAGATATTTGGAATTGGCATACAATGGTGCATAGTAGCTTGCCTGTAGAAATAAGCATTGACAACAGCGCGTATTGGCTCATCCAGATGCTCTTCAACTTCTTCTGCGGGGGTATTGAGATAAGGTAACCCAGTACTGTCTCAAGCGGATTATTGCTATCTTTGCTACTGGAAAATACAAGGAAATCCATGTTCTTTAATTCGTCAATCAGTTTCTCTGATTTCAAGAAAGCTACGAACTCAGCTCTCATCTTAGCTCTCATCTGCTCACATAGATTGTCCATCATCTGGTTTTGTATCTGGATTTGGATTGAGTTGTGAAGTTGAGCTTCAAACTCTTCACAGAGTGATTGATACATCTCAGCTACTCTAAATTAAATATGCGTTTCAGTGGACTATTAAGATTGTCGTCCAAAATATTTTCATAAAACCGATTCCCCTCGACTCCCCTCGAACTTGACCTGGGTTATCTGGCTTTCCACTCGCTGTCGCTAAGATGTCCATCCTCCCGCTTTGACTGAAAGTCCCTTGGCTGCTCTGCTATGTAAGATCATCCTACATCGTATAATACATCATAAGTGAGGTACCAATAAACCCAAGACAAACAATCACATGTAATTATTATATGTTAGCACTTACAATCCTTCCAGCCACCTCAGCAACTGCTTCATTTATATACTTGCCACCTTTCATCCTCGTTGCTTTCCATTTTTTGTGATGTGGAGGAGAAGCAGGGGCCTGAACGACAATGACGGGATCTGAGGCGGATGCCTCCTGCAATCTTTGTTGCTCTTCCTCCATTATCTTTCGTTGAAGCTTTCTGTATCTACCACGAGACAAATAATGCAGATAGATATTTGCAGAACCCTTTTGTTTTTGGCTTCACTTAATTCCTATTAAGGCATAAGAGGGAAATCTGAGTCAGTGATAGCCATTCGTATGTGATAACTGAAGGATGTTACCTGAAATTGTGGGTCTTGCCGTGACGCCACAAACAGCCACCAGTCTTCGAGGGACAGAAATGGATATTTCTGACATGGATATTCATCTTTCTTTGACCCCTGAACATAATATCGCGTCAGCTTGTTCTTGAAGTCTTTCCACTGTATGCAAACAAGCCCCATCCAGTGCTTCTTCATTTCCTTAGTGTCTAGAACATCATAGGTTTGTTGCAAAGTACAACATTGTATAATGAAATTTGAACCAGTCAAAATAAAGACATAAATGAAGTGGTGTTGAAAGTTACATACCACAATTTCTTACCATATCATATCCCGTGTTTCTTGTGGAATAGACCGCCATCCAGGGTACAGTATGCTAACTCTGCTCCGTGCCAAATACCCTAAATAGCTGATAAATCGATCTTGCTCATCACCGATAAGATTTATATCAGCATCAAATTCTACATGCACATTCTCCCATCGTTGGCGACGACGTGCAATCAAGGAGGACATAATTGTACATCCCCTAACATCTATATATTTATAAAACCTCTTCCACCAAGCCGCAGCTCAGATGGCTTATTCTATGGCTTCAGACTCATTTTACTGTTCATAAGCAATTTGCAGCTTGCTTTGGGCTTCGTGTCATTTGGCTTAGCTTCTCGTGCTGTCACTCTCACCTGACTTCTCAGCCGAAAGCTCACGCCTTACAGAGGGAATCTGCAGCTGGCCTCAGATGGGTCATGGTCGAGCTTCTGCTACGCACGCGTCTCAAGGTCCATAAGCTTCCTGCTTCTTCCGATAAAGAGGTCTTCGAAGAGCTTTCCCAGTTCATGGGTTCCAGAATGAGAACCTCTCACGCAAGAGGCACCGCTGCTTCTTCCTCCATTCTCCCCAAAGACGATTCCAGAACAAGAGCGCTGCCAGCACCGTCGCCGTTCAAAGAGGACGAACTTCCACTCTGAGGAAAAGGCCGCTTGGAAACAAAGAGCAAGGTAACGAGATTCCTCAAGGTAGAAGAACTGAAAAGAGAGCCGGCTTGCTTTGCGTGCGTTGGTTAGTCTCTCTTCTCTCTCAGCTCTCAATCTTTCTTCCTCACTCTCTCAGCTCTCAGCTCTCTCTTCGTGCTTTAGCGCTCACCCTCACCGTCCCTTGTCTTCTTCTCTTGCCGTCTCTCCTCCCTCAAGAAGCCACCGATGGTCTGTACAACCGGTGAGAGCTAGATGCCTAAAATATATGCCATGAGGCTTTGTGAATGACTCGATTGGGATGTATTATGGTTTTGCACATCTTCTCTCCTATATCCCCCTGCTCTCAAGATGGTTCTGCATATCTCTCCTATATCCACCATCCTTGACGAAGGTGGGCCCTGCAAGCGGCGTAGGGCGTGCTGGAGATGGTGGTCATAGTAGATTGAGGTCTGCGGAATGGTCAAAGAGGGAGGAGATGTTGAGGAAGGCGGCGTTAGGGTTTAGGTTTAGTGAGGTGCTGCTTTGCTGGATTTCGTTTTCAGTTATGGCTACTCATAAAACCCAATGTTGGAGTGGCGACTCCTTTGATCGCTACAAGGAATACAGGTATTCTTCTCTTCCTTAATTGAAGCCCTTATAGCTAATTTTTTACAATACTTGCATTTCCAATTTTACGTTGTTCAGTTTTACTTTTTCAATTTTTTACAATACTTACAGGCCTTATGACTTGTGAGTGTGCACTATACGAGCAATTAGTGCCTTCACGAGTATTTACATTGTTCAGTTGTTTTACTTTCTATAAGCATTTCATTATGGAGATGTCTATGAAGTTTAATCATAAAATATAATAAGATAGTGTATCCTCATGCAGATTCAGATGTTAATGCACCTTTGCCCTGCGCACTAATTTATCGTCCCTGGATAAC
>JANTPZ010003247.1:0-17861 GCA_025593235.1 Vachellia pachyceras
CCACAGCAGGCATGACTGCTAGTGCAGCTGCAGAACAATCAAATCATGGAAACACCAGCAGGCAGTATTCAACTGGGTCACATATATCACACAAGAGTAATGAAATACCTCAAGAATATCCTTCTTTTCATGATGGACAACATATTTATACTGGTTCTGTTGATAACATCCAGAGTAGTAATTTTGCAATGCATAATGAGCAAATTAAAAGCAGAGAACAGGATAGATCAGTAAGAGCGCCTGATGAATATTACAGGGATAGTCATGAGAATGTGGTTAAACGTTCCCAATCTACCTCCTTCACATCCAGGAATTCTTTTAATGATGATTACCCGTTTGCTGCTGATTCTAAAATGGCAAATACAGATCCTGACAATAATTCGTTTAAGCAAGAAAATGGTGACTACCTATATGAAGTGAGCATGGAAAAAGGGGCGAGTGGAACTGAAGTAGATGTAGTCAGGGAACAGCATGCTGATATGGATACTGAAATTGAAGACCATGATCTCTTTGGATATGCAAGAATGGATAGGCAATCTAGAAAAGCTTCCCCTTCTTCTGCTCACTTTACTATGCCTATAGATTATCATAATGATGTTTTCAGGTTGAATGACCCAAAGGTAAACAGTAGTCCCATGGAAGACTTTTTTGTTACTGATGAAGGAAACACTCCCAGAACATATATGGAAACAAATTCTCATGATGATGCTCCTGTTGTTTTTGACGATTCAGCATCAGAGGATGATGATTATAAGTTTGTGGATGAGACACATAGGGAACAGGGATCCAGTTCTTTCTTCTCATCTTTCGGTAGCAAATCACATCTAGATCCATTAGCTAATAGCAATTCTTGGAGTCCTGGACAAGTCATTGATGTGAATGAGGCAAACTTGAGTTCAGAGTCACATTTTTCTGAGGTTTCTGAAAGCCTGAGAAAGTCTGCTGTTTCTTCTGGGAAAGAAGACTTGCCACCTGTGACTTTCGATGATTCAGATGGTCCTAACTCAGACAGTGAAGAGGATATGATCAAGTCTAACGTTTCCGAGCGATACAGTCATGAAAATTCTTTCCCTCGTCGGAGTGCAAACCATGAGGCCTTAGAGTCCTCATCAATGTATGATAAAAATGTTGATTCTGACAGTAAGTTTGGATTATATTCATCTCTAGCTGATTTAGATGCCGTGGAAGAGCATTTTAAGGGAAATATAGACATCACTAGTGTGCCAGAAAATAGTTACAGTTATGTTGGCCTGCGAACCAACAAGCCATCTTCTGAAGCAAGTTCTCTGTTGAGTTCAAATCTCAAGACAAGTGTCCTCTTATCTAAGTCACCTGATACTTTCGAGGAATCTCATATAGCCGAAAGTGGCAAAGAATTAAACTATGGATCTTTGAAGGGTGGGTTTCGCAATAAAGTTATTCGGAGGCCACCATATCTTAAAAGGTCAAATAAGGGTTCATCATCATCGGAGGACATTCCTGTTGTCCAGAATGACGGATCTTTTGCTTCTCAGAGGACATCAGTGAATACTAATGCTCATCGTCAGGATGCAAACAAGAGTAAAGTGAGCAGTGGAAGTGGAAGCATGGACTTGAGAGAACGGAAAACATTGGACTCTGATAGTTATAACCTTGTTATGAATTCACAAGAGGACACAACTGATACTCAAGACCCTTACATTCAAAAGCAAGAGGTAAACGAAGCGAGGAAGAAATCAAGCTCCAAGGTCTCTACTACTTACTTTGATTCCGATAGTAGTCATTCTGAGGATGAAGTTCCCAAACAAAACTCAGCCACTCGTGCACGCCCTGTTGGTGGATTTTCTCGAAGGACAGCAACAACTTTAAAGTCTGGCACGACTTCAATCCCCAAGGATGCTCCTTTGGCTTCTGGTTCAGGGCTTGTATGGAAATCTTCAAGAGCTTCCAACGAGAGTGAAAACCTGAAAATGGCCTCTTCCAGGATGATGACCTCTGATAAGTTGGCAACCCCTCAGCATGGATCAGCAGAACAAGCAACTTTTAAGCCAATGTCAGATTCTCACAAGTCCTTAGATGAAGCAACTTTTAAGCCAATGTCAGCTTCTCACAAGTCCTTAGATGAAGTTACGAGGTCATCTGCAAAGGTACAACCTTCCCATCCTTTACCTAAAACAGTGACACCAGATAACGTAGAGGCTTCAGGTTCTTCAAATGCTGATAGGGATATTCCCTCTAAGGATAGGACGACTAGTCATGTTCATCCTAAGCTGCCCGACTATGATTCTTTCGCTGCACACTTCCTATCTCTTAAGAAGGGTCGTCAATGAATTTGAATTGATTGCCTGTAGGAATATTTGGGCTCCTTCATGATAGTTGGTTTTATTTTTTACATGTAAATCCCTGGAATAAGATTCGAATTGCATTAGGAACATAGTGATTCATACATTTTTCTTGTATAAATTTATTTAGATAATGCATTTGTTTAGCTACACCATTTTGGTGCGTAAACAATAAATTGAACAGTATCGGATGTATATGGTGATTGTGTTGGAACCACCACTGGAACGTAGGAACCTTACGAGTGAGATTTGTATAATGGGCATATAGCCCTTCGATCTTTTATTTATTTCTTAGTTTTTTTTTCTTGGCTGTTGCCTTTTCTATTGTATTTAAAAATAGTATTTATTTATGTGGGTGTTTGTCAAATATTCAGAGCCGGTAGTGCAATTTTTCAGAACCGAGTTCTTTCAAATTTAGGTGTCAAATGAGGTAAAAACAATTTGAAATATATCCATCCAATCCAATTTATAGGTAGAGATGGAAGGTTTTATTTGATGTTATTTATGAGTTATTTTATTAAATTTTTTATATAAATGTAAAATTTTTACACTTCATTTATTTTATTTTGATCCTATTTAGTTATTCACCACCAGTAAAAACATGGGAGGTATCTTATAAAAAAACTCATATGAGGGAGTATATTTTTAAAACATTAGGAATTAGATGGCCAAAAAGAAAAAACGTAGAATGTTTTTCCAAAACATAGCAGAAAGACCAAATGGGCCAATGTTGATTGTCTGTAGATCCTCTTATAAAATTATTTTATAATTTTCAAATGGTAATGTTGCTGCTGAAAATTTTCAAATGGGCCAGTGCTTCAGAAACAAAACTTTTTGAGGCAAACGTACACTTTTACCTGATAATAAATTAAGGTTTGATTCCCCATTATGATAAATGCCTACATTTTAAGTATTTAATATGGTCTTAAATATAATTATCTTTGATAAAAGAGTACTTATATTCAGTAAGGAAAAAAATCTTTATGGTATTGCATTATTCTATAGATCATTTCAGGCATCAAAAAAACTTCTTCGAAAGCATTCTTTTAGGCACATGTATATTCCATTGTCACTTTTGAGCATTGAATATAAAAATATCTTCTAAGATTCAAGCTTTGATTCACTATATCATGAGAGATTAGTAATTCAAGGTTGGTAATTGCTATAAAGCATTGTAGTTCAAAGTTCAAACTCTCTTGAAATATAACAGCGTGACATTAAATAACATGGATTGAATAAATGTATACTAGGTTTATCCATCCTACTTTCAATCAAAATACTACTCTTATGATCTATTTATATATTATTTTCAACGTGTTTCATATAAAATAAGTAAAACTTTAAATCACATTAAGAGCTTGTTTGGATATGATTTTGAAAATAGCTTTACAGATTCCGAGGTAAAATATAGGTTTTGAAAAGTGATTTATATTTGGGAAGTTATTGTGTGTGTTTGGGAACTCCGTTGGGAGAATGGATTTTACAGATTCCGAGCCTTTTTGTGGATTTCGAGATGGTTTTACAAATTTCAAGATGGTTTTTATGGATTTCGAGATGGTTTTTACAGATTTCAAGATGGTTTCGTCTCGGTTTACGTGTATCGTTTTGGCAACGATGTTGCCAAACAAGCACATTAGCTTTTACGGATTCCGAGGCAAAAAAGTGGGTAGGAAAGAAGAAAGAGAAATAATGAAAAGTAGGAAAGAGAAACAAAGAAAGAAAAAGTAGGAAAGATGAAAGAGAAAGAAGGAAAAAAGTAGAAAAGATGAATGAGAGAAAAGGAAAAAAGTAGGAAAAAGGAAAGATGAAAAAATAGAAAAAAGAGGAAAAAGTAGGAAAGAGAAAACCTAGGTTTCAAACTGAGATTTTATAACCAAAATAGCTTTTGAGAAAAAAAAATTTGCTTGGACAAAACCTTGATTTTGAGGTAAAACCTAGGTTTTAAAACAAAACCTAAGTTTCAAAATAGGTTTCCAAACAAGCCCTAATTCTGCCTTAAAATTAAATAACTTTTAAACCTTGTCCTTATTTAATACTTACTATAATATGATAGCAAAGTTAACACATTATAAATGAGAAGTAAACGTGTATATTCATATAAAAAATTTGATGAGATCACTTATAAATAGGGTTAAATAAAAAAATTCTCTTTCTTATAAATAATACCAGGGGAGTATTATTTCTGGGGCTTGATATTTTTTTTTAATCAAATCGTCAAGAGAAATAACCTGTTGAAGACAAAAGGATTTTTTTTTTTGTTGAAATATGGCAGAAATTGCACTCCGTTCAAATTTGACCGTGGCTGTGTTCTCAAAATTACGTGTATTGATAACATACAAGTTAAATCTAACATATAGGTTAAATTTAACGGAATAAATCATTTATAACAATATAACATGATAAATTAAAATTTGAATTACTAACATGAAAGGCATTCACGTTGAATACCCGATAATGTCTTCCATATGAATACTTTACTATTCATATATGAATACCTTTATTGTCTTGCAAGTAAAGAAAGGAAGGTGTGTTGATAGTAAAATGAATATGCATCAAATGAAAGAGATGGGCATCCCAACGAACCATGGATTTAACCATGTGGGTTGTATTTATAGCATTGATAACTTGTTTTAAAACCAAATCGATTAAACATGTACGGTTGTATTTAATAGAAAGGGCTAATTTCTCATAATATGATAAATCAGTATTCGAATCCCTACTGTGGTACTCACATTTATTATCCGCCTCAAACATAATCACTTTTAATATGAAGATACAGGTACTTTAATAGAAAACAAAAAATCAGATTGATTAAGCAATGGGAGTGAATATAGTAATAAGGCTAATCAATGAATTAATATTCAACTTTACGGAAGATATAGCACATTTAATGTGTGTTTGAGAAATCAATTAGGAGAAAGTAGTTACGAATTCTAAGGTAATTTTACGGATTTTAAGATGGTTTTATGGATTTCAAAATGATTTTTATAGATTTCGAGATAGTTTTTATTTTATCTCACGTATCCGTTAGGAAAACGGGATTCCCAACCAAATACAACATCCGTCAGCATCTGGATCAATATTGCTTTCAACAAAAGCAAACATGCACTTATAAAAAATGGATCAAGTTGATTGTTGGGATTTGATTTCACTACCAATTATATTATTGGCATGATTCCATCCCCAGTACTGTGAATCTTGGGGCGTTTCATTCGAGTTAGACCCAGGAAGGACGCAGACATTCAATAAGTTCCCTGTTGACATTGACACTCTGATTTGGCTGTTTCTGCATTGCAATTTCCCGCTACTGTTAAAGCCAAGTCCATATTGTGTTCAGAAAACAACAGGGGAGAGGAAACTACATAGGTTGCCCTTTCCAAATGTATATTAGACAGATGTGTCATGCTCAGAGGCTACGAAGCTGTGTCCGGACGATCAGGAGCAGTATTTGTATCTCCACCAGATTCTTTCCTAATTCCTATTCGCATTCTTCATCTGCAGATTTCAGTACAAAGTCCACTGCTGCTGGTCTGACGATTCCATGCAAAGGTATGGTATGGATCCATTTTAGTAGTTTCGTTTTCTTTTTCCCCTTTTTTTTGGATGTATTGGACTCATGCTTTAAGAATCTTTCGTCGTGAAACGGCACAACCAGATGGTCATGGGCACTTTAACAATTATTTTCTATTCAATCTCCGCTTAGTTTCATAGGCAAAGTAGAATTCTAATTGGAGAAGAAAGTTCGGTTCCACAGCAAAATCAGGTTGGATTCGTCGGTTCTGTTCTGTAATTCCCGCAAAAAAAAAATGAACTCTATACGTCTCTATCACAGAATCTCGCCAGTGTTAGAACTTGGATTTCATGCTCTCAAGCCTTTTGAGATCTACATCCAAATATAGACGGCTCGATCAGTGAAACGAGCAGAATCTTTCAAAACCATTCCAGACCATTTCTTTGTGATATTACGCAGTCACTATCCTTGGCGCCACTAAACAGCCAATAGCTTATTTCATCTTTTTTGTATGGATTCTGACTTTCTTCTAGTTCTTTCAACTTTCGATAAAAGGTTCAGATTTTTTTTAATGATAACGTTACATGTATTTTAGCCATAATATTAACTTGGATTCAGATCTTCCTAATATAGTAAAATAAGTGAATATTATTTGAAATAGTTTTAAATTTTAATGTTAAATAAAGTAGAAGAAACACGAGATTCAGTTCGTGTGAAATCCAGCTAAAACAAAGTAAATTTCATTTCTTTCTCTCTTTCTATGCTTAGCGCAAGAAATACATGAATGAATGCGAAAATTATGTAATAAAATGTATGGAAAAGCAGCTGCGGTAGCATGGGAAGCAGGGAAACCATTGGTGATGGAACGAGTGGAGGTAGCTCCACCACAGGCCATGGAAGTGAGGATCAAGGTCAAATATGCGTCTCTCTGTCACACTGATCTCTACTTCTGGGAGGGCAAGGTCTGTCTTTGTAACAAAATTCTCTTCCATTTTTTATCATGCGGAATACCACTGTGTTTGTTCTCCAATTCACAAAGCTTGATCTTTCATTTTTATTTCCGTGTTTCAGGGCCTAACTCCTATTTTCCCCAGAATTTTTGGGCACGAGGCGGCTGGGTAAGACGTGTTTTTATCTCATAAAACCAAGTTATTTCGACAATGAAATTAAATTGGACATGTCTTCGTCATATTGTGAATCATGTGGAGATCATTTATTAACCTCTAAAGCTCTGTGTTGTTTCTTTAACAGAGTATAACTCATCAGTGCCAACAAAGTTAACTTCTTTAACTATGTTATACGTATATAGCATCTTTGAATCATGTATAGTTAACACCTAACTCTTATATTAGCATGTTAAATTGCGTGAGTTAATTTGAATAATGAATAGAATTGTGGAGAGTATTGGAGAAGGAGTGACGGACTTGCAAGCAGGGGATCATGTGCTTCCGGTATTCACTGGGGAATGTGGAGAATGTGCACATTGCAAGTCTGAGGAGAGCAACATGTGTGACCTTCTGAGAATAGATGCAAGCAGAGGAGTGATGCTCAGTGATGAAAAAAGCAGGTTCTCCATTAATGGCAACCCTATCAACCATTTTCTGGGCACTTCCACTTTCAGTGAATACACTGTGGTACACTCTGGATGCCTTGCAAAGATCAACCCTCTGGCACCTATGGATAAAGTCTGCGCACTCAGCTGCGGCATTTCAACTGGTTGAGTGCCACTCTTGTTTAGCTTTTTAGCTTATCTCCAGATCATTTGACAAAACTAAGACAATCTTATAATTTACAAATTGAGTTGTTGGTATACTCTTTGGTTATGTATAGATGTATAGATTTCAGGTATAGATTCAATTTCTCGTTGACTATTTTGTGTGGTACAATACTCTTGAGACATTTCAGGATTGGGAGCAACTCTGAACGTGGCAAAACCAAAGAAAGGTTCCACTGTGGCAGTCTTTGGTCTTGGAACTGTCGGCCTTGCTGTAAGTTGTCATCTAATGTTTCTCTAAATATAATATGGATATAAATTTTCAATGTTTATTATCAATTTCTTCAGTCAAAATATCATAACTAGATTCTAAAATATCAGGCTGCAGAGGGGGCAAGAATTGCTGGGGCATCTAGGATCATTGGGATTGACTTGAACCCTGGTAGATTTGAAGCAGGTGTTTTTTGTTCTTATGACTTCAGTAATCTCCCCTCCTAAACAATAAGCCGAGAATTGCAGCATGCCAGAATCTGACTGTTCGTTTTCTTTTTCCTTGATGTTGTAGCCAAGAAATTTGGAGTGACCGAGTTTATAAATCCAAAGGATTATGATAAACCAGTTCAAGAAGTACACTAATTCTCCATCAACTATATACTTACTGTTCACTTCACCTGGTCCTTTAGGGCTTCATAAGGCTATGGTTATAAATCACAGGTTATTGCAGAGGTGACAAACGGTGGAGTGGACCGTAGTGTGGAGTGCACTGGAAACATCAACGCCATGATCTCTGCTTTTGAATGTGTTCATGATGTAAGCCACATTTTGAATCAGATAACCATACCGCATGTGATAGCAGAAATCTGGAAAAATGGTGGTTAAGGACTTACAACTTACATTAATGATACTATAAAACCCTAAGAAAGTAATGTAATTAACAAAAGGTCTCGTAATAAGTAAGTAGTATGAATATGTTGTCATTTTTTACACAGTGTACCTCACAGTGATTTATTTCATCCCCAAAATTTGGAGAACAAGTGCATGTTGAGGATGGGAATCCGGCTATAAGGCTAATAATTTTGTGGGGAAACCATTTTAGGGCTGGGGAGTTGCAGTGCTTGTAGGAATACCCACCAAGGATGCAGTGTTCATGACCAAACCAATCAACATGCTAAACGAAAGAACACTAAGAGGGACTTGCTTAGGGAACTACAAGCCCAGGACTGACCTTCCATCTATTGTTGACATGTACATGAATAAGGTGAACTATGGTTTTTCATTCTCTTGTAATAATTAGGTCTCATTCTGTGATATAACGAGTGAAATTGATGCAAACCAGGATTCCTTGCTCTTTTTGTTTTTCCTCTTGGTTGCAGAAGTTGGAATTGGACAAGTTTATAACACACAGAGTTCCATTCTCAGAGATTAACAAGGCGTTCGAGTTGATGATAAGGGGAGAGGGACTACGCTGCATCATTGACATCGACGAATAGAATTTTGGAATCCATCATATAATTTGATCCATAGCTGGCTTTATATTCGAACACGGAGAGGGAGAGAATAAATCTGATGTGTAATATTTTATTACATTACTCTGCTTAGAGGCTCCTCAAATATGTAAGGTCAGACGATATTAAATAAGATTAAGCTAAGTAGAACAGCTCATGCTTGTAAGACACGCACGCACTCGCTGGCTGATGACACATTTGACCATTAAAAATTACATAACCTACTGAAAAAAATGTTGAGTGCTTATAAATATAGTTTGGCACAATACCAAGAGCAAAGTTCCAAAGGAACAAAAAAATTATATTACGATAAGTGTGATAGCAAAAAATGACTAAGAAAGCTTTTTATGCAAAGTCCCAGTAAAGTTTGAAGAAACTTCTACTATTTAATGTTAGTATATATATATTACACAATGAAGTTGTGCAGTTACAATTCTCTGAGTGAAACAACCTGCAGGATAAGCAAATGCATAAACTTGTAAAACTGCCAACTCTGCCCTCACATAAATAAGAAAGAGAGAGCATGAATTTTGGCTAAGTTGTCAAGTAGCAATATCAGGGATATTATTTAATATTGATGTTATGATATTTGTTTAATTAGAACATTAATTTAAGTGGATGACATAATGTTATGATTTTTTTTTAATATTTTGAGTTGTATTAGAGTTACAAAGTTTCTTTATTTGAGGATAAGTTATACTCAGTTATTGAGAGTTGGTGGTTAAATTTTCTTTGGCAAGTATTAGTTTGTGTTGAGTATTCAGAATAGAATACAGCTGGATTACAAAAATTTGATTAACTTTTGTAAAGCCTTTTATAGTTAAGGATCTAGAGAAAAGTTCTTTTAAGGTTTTAGCTTATCAAAATCCATAATTTACAGGTT
This sequence comes from Vachellia pachyceras, assembly GCA_025593235.1. Lineage (NCBI taxonomy): Eukaryota > Viridiplantae > Streptophyta > Magnoliopsida > Fabales > Fabaceae > Vachellia > Vachellia pachyceras. The sequence continues at coordinate 9,935 of JANTPZ010003247.1, forward strand.
TTATCCCGTAAATCCCTTATCAAACTGGTTCAAGTGGAACATTACAAAATTTTCTAACCAAGAGTCATTTCCCCCCAGAACAGCAAGCCTCAAAATTGTTATATTATGAAATGGATCTAACAGCTGAAAATGTCATGATTTGCATGACTGAAGATGATTGTAGTCGAATTAAGTCTTCACCTCTTCTCAATCATCATGGATTTAGATCTCTCAAAGTTTCATGGGCAAAGGACGAAAAGAAAAAAGAGCACACTATGTGTACGTAAGATCTCATGATGAGCATGGTCTCACACTCATTCTCTGTGTGTGTGTGTGTGTGTGTGAAATTTTAAGATGTTGTTTTCATAAGAAATTGAGGTATATCTCAAAGCTATCATCACACACATACAACATTACAATGGACAATTGTATAATGCAGAAAAATGGCTCAGAATGACTTACTCTGGTGACACTACTTGTACTTTTCCATTATTTTTCTGGCTTCTTCTACTGGATCCTGCATAGGGGCGGTGGAGGAGGAAGTGTCTCCACCTCCAGTTCGACTTTGATCTTTATTAAAAGCTAGGAATGCGAAATATGCAAGACCCATAGTGGCCTGACATCATGCAAATCATTTGTTTCTATAAAGTCAAATATGGCAATTCAATGACTACCAAAATAATATTGAAGACCATTTTAGAATAGCAGGAAAGACAGGAACAATGGATACAAAGAAGTGTACAGAACAAACATATTCGTTTGAGATTCCTGGCATTCTTATCCCACCTTAAGAACTTACCAGTGCAAAGAATGTCAAAACTTAGACTTCTTTGGACAAAGAAAGAGGATGACTTACCAGTATAAAGAATGCTGTAGAGAGGACAGACTTCAGAACAAAAAGTCCAACGCTCAATACTACAAAAGTGACAGAAAACCGGGCTACTGGTCTTGGTATAGAATCCTAGTGCCAGACATGAGTAAGAGAAGAAAAATAAAATGAATACTAAAACAGAACAAAGTATTCAATAAGAGGACTTGACCCAAGGATTGCCATGATGAAAGGGTTATTCAAACTTACAGGAACCAGGCTACTACCTGCCTCAATTCCGTCCCTACCGACTTTCCATGCTGTCTGTAGAGCTATTAAACACAATCACAATGGCGGTGGGAGTCAAAAGAAAAGGTTAGGTTTCCTGAAGAAGCATGGAAGTTGAAGAGATATGCAGCATTCAGACTAAAATCTCCAAATTTATGACACACCATGAATCAAGTTTTAAACAAATAATTCAACAAGCAACAACTCTTGATTGTTTGGTGTTTAGACTAATTCTCATATTCATGTTTATCTCTCATGAAATTAAAAGCTAGTATGCCAGAAAATAAGGACAGTGATCAGGCCTGAGTTGCCAATAAATATAATCTAATAGCCATGCAAATAACTCAGATATTAGCTTATCTCCAATTCCATTTCATCAATAAACTGAAATCTCATCATCCCAAAAAGCATAAGCAACCATAAGATTGACAATTTCATTCAATTAGAATTAAGCAAACATTATATCCTTCTCTTTCGAAGATGCAAACTTATTATAATAAAAGAACTTGTTAGCTTTAAACCCTGATCAAATATAATGTCCAATCCCAACATACCCTGAATAAAGCAAACTCTAACCTTTAAAGATATTCGATTGTGCTGCGAGAACTACAAACGAAGAGCGAGGCTTGTGGGTTCTGGATATTTTGGGGCGAGTGAATCTCAGAGCCTGATTCTTGAACTTCAAAGAGGAATTTGACGAAAGAAATTGAAAAGGGGTTAGAGCAAAGGGTCGACCCTGGGAGAAATTTGGGGGGTAAGACGAAATGGGACATGGATTCTGAAGACTAAGAGCTGAAGAATACATTCTTTCTTCTGAGCATAAATTTTCTGCCTTTTGTTGTTATCAAAATGAGCGGAAGCTTTAGCAGCTAGGAAGTAAGCTGGAAGGAAGCGCGACAAGAGTGCCGCCGTTTTTCTCAGCCTCATAAATATGTCTTTTAAAGTTTTAAATATCTTTTTCCAGTGCTACTGAAAATGTTTCCTGGAGTTACTTCGTTACATAGTGAATTAGACACACCCAATTTTTTTTGCCAACAGATATATATAGTAAATATAAAATCTATGAAAGGAGTTTCTTTTCCCTATTTACTTGTAAATATGTTTTTGTAAGGCAAACATACCCTCAAATTTGTTGGAATCTTGTATCAGGAGCAATTTTTTTACTAACAAAACTCCAACTAGTGGACAGTCTGAGTGGATTTTTTGTTTGTTACAAATATAATTTGATATTTTTTTGTATAAACCATTCGGTATCCTAAGTTATTGCACGCCCCAGACTAATTTGGACCCCCGCGAGGAGATATTACGGTGATAGCGAGGTACCGATGGGACAACCTCTTTGATGTTGCATTAATTATCGTAGCTGTCACTCCCTAGGGTTTGAACCCTGGCCCTGAAGAATGCTGGTAGTAGCCATTGCCAACTCTACCAAGTGTTTATTGGTAATATCATCTGATATTTTTTTTTTGATACATAATATCATCTGATATTGCCAAAGAAACAAGAGGTGTAAGTATAGTGGGCCAATCTAAGTTTCGGCCTGACCCAATTTTGTAGCATTTTTTTTTTGTTCCCCCAAAGTATGACTTGATTAGGCTTTAGTTAGCTAGTTGAGTTTTGCTTGTTTCTTGAAGGCAATTTTTTGATGTGGAAATTAAAAGATATCTTTTAAAACCAAAATTTTTGAAATTTTATATTTAGGAAAAAAATTTACTCCCTCAGTTTCAAAATTGCATAGTAGTTTTTCTGAAGTTTTATGTTGAAAAATAAGGCATCTTTTTTCCGATGTATAAATATGAGGCAGCTTGATCTTTCAAAGCATGATCAATAAGGTTTTTTTTCAAAAATGTCATTAACTAGAGGGAAAATTTAGAATATTTTTCTAATTAAAACTTCATATAAAATAAGGATAAATAAGAAAATAATACATAATTTAAGAAATTATTAACTAAGTTATTATAAATTAATTAAAAGAAACTTGTATATCTAAAAGTAAATTGAATGAATACACCAAAATTTAACTGTGGTTGATGCTGGTGGTGAAGAAGAAGATGAAGAAGAAGACGACATGCATGAGAAATATGAAAGACAAGGGAAGTCATCGTCTGCATAAAACAGAGAAGCATCGTCCATTACACCCGCAAGAAGATCATCCTCGTCATGATCTTGGTGGTGGCCATTATTAATCTGAAGCAGATCTCTTGCTCTTTAACCGTCGCCATAACTATTTCTTCTTCTTCAAAGAAATCTTCAACTTGCACTTGCGGTTCCACTTCACTATTCATCTCTCAATCTGATACAGTTTGGCGAAGGAAGATAGCAAGCAATTGACAGAGAGAAAGTTAAGGCAGAGGAGAGAGACCAAGACCTGACCAGAATGATGAAAATGCTCTGTTTGTATATTGAACCAACCAGTCACATCGTTTACTTCCCTTTATACACATATTAAATAACTAAACAGATAACATCCTAACTAATTATGTAACTAACTAACAGAATTCTAACCAGTATCCAATTTACAAGTTGTCACAATCAGAAACAATAAAATAAAAAACCGACAAAACACTGCTTCTCAACTTCGACTGGTGTTCTTCGTTCGAATGCTTCGGATGAGTTTTGAGAGGGAGAAATCGATAATAGGGATTAACTTGTTAGGATTTGAGCGGTAGACCCTTGAACTATTTGGTATGAAGCTTGAATAAAGAAGGAGGAACTTCAATGAAAGGAAACTTTTATTTGAAACTGAAGAGATGAAATACACTAATTTTTGTATTTCTCCCACACACTCAAGTTCCTCACTCACACACTTTTCCTTATTCTCTCAAATCACTCAATTCACACGGCTCTCTCACTTCTAGTCAATTCTCTCAACTCATTTCTACCAACTTTACTCCATTATCACCCACACACCACCTATTTATACTCTTCCACCTCCTTAACGAACGGTGGAGATCAATTTGATCTTACGATTTACATTTTGTATCTAGAAAATTCTATACAAATCTACAAATATCACACATATTCTAAATCTTTCTTTATTATTCTAGACTAGTCTCCAAAAGCTTCCACAACCTTCAAAAATCTTCCAGGGGCTTCCATAATATTTCATAACCTTCCAGAGGCTTCCACAACATTCTAGAACCTTCTTGAATATTCTAAAGTCTTCCATGATATTCTGGAATATTCTAAAGAGAGTTGTTGATTATTTAATAGAACTTTCTCTTCTTTTTCCCTCTCAAGGGAAAGGAAGAAAGACCTTTGCGTTTGCGTTGGATTTAGGAAACAAAGGGGGATAAGGTCTGGCTTTTGAAATCAAATCTGAAAGGAAAGAAGCAACATAAAGCATCTGATTCTGTCAAATCGTAAATAATAATAATGGCAACACAATCCACCCATAAAGAGCCCAACAAACACGATTCACTTGGCAACGTGGAGGGCTTTTGGTTAGGCTTGATAGGGCTCTGGGCAATCAGTGGTGGCTCACTCGTCATCCTAACATTGTGGTTATGCACTTGCCAAAGCTTCAAAGTGACCATAGGCCCATTCTTATTACCCATGTTTCGGACCAGCGTGCTACTCAACCTCCTTTTAGATTTCTTGCTTCTTGGGTCCTGCACCCAGGGTTCCAGGACTTAGTGGCTAGTTCCTGGAATAATGAAAGATCCCTTGCTGACAATATTGCATGTTTCTCCAATAAAGCTCGCACTTGGAATGCCGATGTGTTCGGCCATATTGGTAAGAGGAAGAGTAGCCTTAGGCATCAGATTAATGAGACCCAGATAAGGCTTGAGCGTTGCCCTTCTCTTCATCTATAATTGATCTGAATAAATCATTGCAACTGGACTATGAGAATGTTTGTTTGCAGGAGGAACTGATGTGGATGCAGAAATCTCGTAGTCAGTGGATCAAGGATGGGGATAGGAGTACCAAGTACTATCACACAAAAGCCTTGATCAGAAGAAGACAAATCAAAGTTCTTATGCTTAAAAATGACTCAGGGATGTGGGAGGCTGATCAGATCAAGCTCTCTGATATGGCGACCTCTTACTTCCAAAATCTTTACTCTGATGATGATACAAACTGTAGACCAGCTTTCAGGTATTCTAGAAACTTTCCTATTATTCCTCATGATGTTTTATCTAACCTTGACAGGCCAGTTACTAAGGAGGAAAGTAGAAGAGCTCTCTTTGATATGCATCCCCTTAAATCTCCGGGTGCTGATGGCTTACATGCGATGTTTTTCCAATCTCAATGGGACATCGTTGGAGATAATGTGTTTGCTAAAGTATAGAAGGTGTTTGAAGGGGGTTCTCTGGATCATCGATTCAACAGTACTCTAATTGCTTTGATCCCTAAGGTTGATCATCCCCAAATGCTCAAGGAATTTAGGCCTATTAGCCTTTGTTCAACTTTTTACAAGATCGTAACCAAGATCATTGCGAACAGACTCAAACCTATAATGACGTTGCTCACCCTCCCTCAACAAGTCAGTTTCATTAAGGGTAGGAACATTACGGACAACATTATTATAGCCCAGGAAGTTATTCACTCTATGAGAAGGAAGAGTGGCCGGATTGGATGGATGGCAACAAAAATTGACTTAGAGAAAGCTTTTGATAGCTTGAGTTGGGATTTCATTGCTACCACCCTTGATGACGCAGGAATTCCGGTTAAGCTCCAGCATATAATTATGCAATGTGTCACTTCATCTTTTATGCAAGTGTTTTGGAATGGGCACCCTTCTACTACTTTCCACCCTCAGTGTTGAATTAGGCAAGGGGACCCTCTTTCCCCATATCTTTTTGTTCTTTGTATGGAACGACTTTCTCAAGCTATTTGTAATGAGGTGCATAAGGGTGCATGGAAACCTATTTGTCTAAGGAAAGGAGGCCCGGCTCTCTCTCATTTATTCTTTACTGATGACCTCCTTCTTTTTAACTATGTGGATGATGCTCAAACGGAGTTAATGCAGCAATTACTTGAAGACTTCTGTTGCTCTTCCGGTCTCAGAGCGAGTAAAGCCAAAACCAACATTTTCTTCTCACGGAACTTCTCTAATCAGTTAGCCACTTTCACTTGCTCTAGGCTGGGTTTTCAGAAGACGGATCAGCTGGGCCGATATCTTGGGGTTCCCATTCTTCAGAATAGGGTAACTAAGGATACATACCGTTACATTGAAGATAGAGTGCAATCTAAGCTACAGGGTTGGAAGACGTCTACTCTTTCCCTTGCTGGAAGGATCACCCTTGCCCAATCTGTGCTTTCCTCTCTGGCTTACTATTATGGCTGAGCAAATATACCCGGACCCACTATACCCGCCCGTGACCCGTGAAAGCAAACCCATTTAAACCTGCCCGTTTTGGACCCGTAACGGGCGGGTCCAAAACGGGCTGCTAATGACTTAAACGGGGCGGGGAACGGGCGCACCCACGGGGTGCCCCGTCCCGCCCCGTTTAACAAATAAAAAAAAAAGCTTTACTCTCACCTCACCGATCACTCACTCAGCAATCAGCACAGCAGAGACGCATACACTCCACACGCACAGTCGGCCTGCACACTGCTCAACACACGCATACAGCTCGAGACAGACGCAGCGCAATGATAGTCTAGGAGCTTCTTCACTTTAGAGTTCAGACTTCACTCTTCTTGCCTTCTCGGTTTTTACTCTCTCTGTCTCTCACTCGTCTCCGATCTCTCTCGGCTCTCACTCTCTCAATCAGATTCATGCACACGGCGTCGCCGTCACCTCCCTATCTGTCTCTTGATCCCTCTCTGCAATTTCCCCTTCTCCTTCGTTCTCCTCCCCTTTAGCTCTTGATCCCCCTCCCTCGAGCTCTGTTTGCTGTATTCATACTCTCCGTTAATTTATTTTTTGGCTTTCTTGTTTTGAACTAAAACGCTGATTTTTCGGTTTTTTAGCTTCTCAGATTCATGCCTCCAGTCGTCAATGAAATCCTTCGTTCCCGACCAAGCAAAGAAGTAGAAGCAAGTGGATTGATATGAAATCCTTCAGTTAGTGAAATCGTTCAATCGTCAGTGAAATCCTTCGTTCCCGACAAAGCAAGTGGATTAATATGAAAAGAACATGAGGATGATGAACAAGAAAAATACCTCCCCGACCAAGAAAAGAAGCAGAAGCCACATTTCCCTTAGGTTGTTCTTACTTGCAGGTATGTGTTGGATGGATAGATGACTAGTGTGTGCGTGTGTGTACTGTGTATATAATATTGAAGTGTTGGACTGTTGGGGATAAAGTTTAATGAAATGTATCTGCAAATTCATATTTCGAATATCTTATTCTTATCCTTCTTGATTTCAAAACTCAGTTTCCTTTCTTCTTGCCTTCTTGATTCTGTTTGCTGTGAAGCACAAATCCATTGATTCTGGCATTTTGGCTTGCGGTGCATTGTTTTGGGGGGTTGGGGATCACGGGTCACCCGTGACCCGTGACTCTCCGCCCGTTAAGACCCGTGCCCGTTGGCCGGGTCTAAATGGGCTAGACCACGGGTACGGGGTGCCCCGTACCCGTGGTCACCTCAACGGGCGGGACACAGGGTGCCCCTCGGGGCAGCCCCGCCCGCCCGTTGCACACCCCTACTTACTATACTATGCAGACTACTCGACTTCCTGTAGCCAATTGTACTAAGATTCAAAGTATTATCAAGCAGTTCGTTTGGGGGTCATCTGAGCACCGTAAAGGAGTTCCACTTATTAAATGGAATTCCATGTGTCAACCAAAGCAACATGGGGTTGTGGACTGAAGGATTTAGTTAGTCATAAATCGGCTTTTTTGATGAAGTTAGCTTACGCTATTCGGACTCAACCGGAATCTCTTTGGGTGCAAGTGCTTAG